>JABTTQ020000704.1:0-50000 GCA_016081115.2 Rehmannia glutinosa
TCTCGGATAAAGCACTTAACCGTTCGTGAGAGACGGTGACGTAGTGCGAAGATATACGAAGCGAGAATATGAAGAGGTAGAAGAAGGTGTTGAGCGGGGAGCCACAACCCGCTCTACCAAATGTTCCTATACCATCGAAAGCCAGGATGGTGGTGGATCTCCTCGATTATTCCGAAGTTCGTAGGTCTCGAACGAGGACGGATTCCATCTAGAAGATATTCGTAATCCGATTACCTTCGCTTCATCAAGATGGAGAGAACCAGAGAGTTTCCAAGAAGTAGTATCTCATAAGGACAAAGAAAATGGCCGCAAGCAATGCAAGATGAAATGGAATCTCTGCAGGAAGAATTCCACTTATGAGATCGTAGAACTTCCGAAAGGGAAGAAGGCACTAAGAAACAAATGGGTGTTCAAGTCAAGAAAGATGGTAGCGGAAAAGTGGTGAAACACAAAGCTCGCTTGGTAGTCAAGGATTCCAACAAAAAAAGGGAATCAACTTTGATGAGATTTTTTCACCGAGAGTCAAGATGACATCAATTAGAGTTATTCTTGGTTTAGTAGCAAGTATGAACTTGGAGCTTGAACAGGATGGATGTGAAGACAAGATTTCTTCACGGAGATCTAAAAGAAGAGATCTACGTGGAGCGGCCCGAGGAAGGTTTTGAGATTTCAGGTGATAATCTCGTTTGCAAGCTCAAGAAGAGCTTGTATGGTCCCAAAAGCAGCACCAAGGCAAAACAGTACACAAAATTTGACTCGTGTATGGTGAGTCAAGGCTACAAGAAGACTAATGCGGATGAATGTGTTTACATTCATAAATTTGTAGATGGAAATTTCGTTGCTCTTCTACTATACGTAGACGATATTTCGATCGTGGGAAAAGATGCAACGAAGATTAGTCACCAAGAAAGAATCACAAAGTCTTTTGACATGAAAGACTTAGGACCAGCTCAACAGATTTTGGGAATGCGCAGATAGTTCGAGACAGAAAGAACCTAGGAGGTTATGGCTATCTCGGGAGAAGTATATTGAACGAGTGCTCTAGAGGTTCAATATGAACAATGCCAAACCAAGTCAAGATTCCACTAGCTAACCATTTCAAGTTGAGCAAGAGTGCATGTCCTTCATCCAGGAAGAGATCGGGGGAAATGTCATCGGTGCCATATTCTTCAAGCATTGGAAGTCCGATGTATGCAATGGTGTGTACAAGACCGAGATATTGCTCACGCAGTGGAACAAAGTGAGTCGTTTTCTCTCTAACCCCGGAAAGGAGCATTGGGAGGCAGTGAAATGGATTCTCAGGTACTTGAAGGGTACATCAAAAATATGTCTTTGTTACGGGGGAGCTGATCCAGTCTTGGAGGGCTATACAGATGCAGATATGGCAGGAGATCTTGACAGTAGAAAATCAACTTCAGGATTTCTCTACACTTTCGCAGGGGGAGTTGTTTCATGGCAAGATCAAGCTGCGAGAAGTGTGTTGCTTTATCCACAATGAAGCAGAGTATATTTTTGCTAAGGAAGCTGGTAAAGAAATGTTGTGGCTAAAGCGTTATCTCCAAGAACTTGGAATTAAGCAAAAAGATTACAAGGTACATTGTGACAGTCAGAGTGCTCTGGACTTGAGCAAGAACTCCATGTACCATTCCCGTACAAAACATATTGATATTCGATATCATTGGATACGCGAGACGATAGAACGACAACAGTTGAAACTCGTTAAGATCCACACAAAGGAGAATCCATCAGACATGTTGACGAAGGTGGTTACACGAGAAAAGCTTGAGCTATGCAGAGACATAGCAGGGATGCTTATTCCGGATATGGCTGGAGGGGGAGAATTGAAGAATTCAATTTAGGTTTCCAGCCACATCCTCCATCTAGAAGCCATCCATCTTTGAAGAGTTGGTGATCAAGTTTGACAAGGAAAGTATGAAGCTTCCCAACAAGCCCACCATTGTTGAAGCTTCAACCACCTACCCCTCCCACATCCATCTATAAATAGGTGCTTCATTCTTCAGTTGTAATCATCCCTTGTAAGTGGAATATCATAGAGAGATCCTTGAGAGTGATCAAAATCAATCCTTGAGAGATTGAGTGAGTTTTGAGAGTTTTTGTGAGTTTGTAAATCTCCCTGTAAATCTATTCTTGTGTGAAATAGAATTGGTATTTTTCTCTCAAATTCATCCATTTAGTTTCATAATGATCCTGTGATACCTAACAATAAGGATATATATGAAATAGGGTCTGATCCCTTTTTCTTTCCTATATATATATAGTTGTTCGTATGGAAATTTCAAATTGTATACTTCCAAATATATTATAGTTGGCCCTTACTGTTTCTTTGTAATAAGGAACTGCAAATGATTTGTCTTGTTTTGCTGCATCACGTTCAAAATCTTCATATATACTCATAATAAATCGATAAACAGTTTTCATAAAATCTGGTAGTCGATCAATTTCGTTCATATCCCACCTGAGGAAAAAAAGAACAATAACAAGTTAATTGCACTTATTAAAAATCTATTGTCATTACTTGAAAAATATCGATATATGTATTTTTGCAGTTTTTTTCAATGAGGATGTATTTGTACGAACATCACCGATAGCTTGCATGTATACTTGCATTGACTCGCATATATATTAGGAAACGATAATGATTTTACAACGATGCGTGGTCAATGGCATAGACAACCCATAAAAAATGGAGTGGACCAGGATGAAAACTAAAAAAACACGTAAATTAACTATAGCTCTTAATAAAATTAAGTAAAAGATGATTCGGGAGCAGGAGCGGGAGCGGGACCAGCCAGGTTGGCCTACCTATCTTCGCCAATATTGTGGTTTAGATTCCAAATGATTGGGGAAATAGAAAGAAGAGGCGAAAAAAGAGAAAATAATAAAACCCATCATTTTCCAACTTGAGATCATAGGTACCTTTCCAAAATATCTGTAAAAAGTTGATCTTCATCAAGTGTACCATAATTATCATATGTATCATCCATTATTGAAACCATTTGCATGTTTTTGGCAACGGCTATTCGAACGTGAGAGTAATGAGGTTCAAAATGTAATGCGGCGCCCCAAAGAAAGCACTCAATCACCCTGTCTCTTGCATATGGCAGTTTTGACTTAAGGTCAAATTTGTTCCACCACCTTTAGAAACCAGAAAGAAAAATGAATTCTCAATATATTATCATATTATAAACTATTCTCATCATTCATAATAGACTGTTCATCAATTAGTATTATTGTATAACTGTTAATTAGAAAAGGAAAGAAAAAAGTTGTCTATTTGCAAGATGTAAATTGTAAAGTGAATAATAACACTTATAATAACAAAAATATTGTTTAAATTATAAGTTAATAATTATCTATTGCTTAAATCTTGGTCGGGCTGCATAAATGAGTGGCCCGGCCCAGCCCTTCATGCACAAAAAATTTGGGCTGTCTCAAAAAGGTCGGGTCAACCCGGCCCATCGGGTCATTCGGACAGGCGAGATAGGCCTGGTTTTTATGGCCTAAAAATACGCCCAGCCCCAACCCAAATCTCTCAGCCGACCTTCGGCCCGGATTTGATTTTGCCACCTCTAGTCACAAGTGACAATTTATATTTTAGTTCATATTGTATTAAACTTGTGAAATCTATTATTTTGTCAAAACAAGATTTATTGTCACTTTTATACTACAGTCTATCGGACTTTTGGTAATTATTTGTCCATGATCAAAATGGTTTTTAGCCACATTTTTTAGCTATTTTCAATTCAATTGTCCAATTTGTCATTTTTCTTCATTTCCCGAGACCGGTATATATCTCGGGATCGAGACTCATATCTCAAGACCAAGAATCATTTCTCGCATCGAGAAACATACAACATCAATTTTGAAAACATGTATAACTACCTCACAACAAGTACAAGATTAGTTTTTAGTCAAAATGGTTAAAAAGCCATGGCCTTGTTTGTTTATGTTTCCAATGGCCTCTTTCCGGTTTCCAACTATACATAAAAGTGGAATCATGTTTGTTCATAAAATTTCCAATGGAAATCATCATTTTCATTTTCTATTTTTCATATAAAACATCTCAAACCTATAATTTCTATTCTCAAACATATACACTACCCTACATCACTCATCATTACTTATCAATCACTATTTTCATATTTTAACTCAATTATATATGTGAGACCCACTATTATCAACTTTATCTACTTAAAATATTACTATTTATAAATTATAACTATCTAATGGGACCCACCAACTATAATCTTACAAATAAAATATTATATATTCAAATTAAAATATTGAAGTGGACCCCACAACTACCAACTTTTCAATTATTATATACATAAAATAATATTTCAAAACTACTCAAACCAAACACAATCTCATTTCCAACCCTACATAAAACACATTTCAATTCATTCATCCAAACACAATCTCAATTTCCACACGAAACCAATAAATTCTCAAAATTCTATTTCCAACCTTAAACCTGAAATGGACCATGGAAACATAAACAAACAGACCCCATGTTTTTTGAAAAATACGATTGTTTTTCATTTTCAAAAAATAAATAGCCAATTTCACCTGTTAATTACCACATTACAATGTTACCACTTTACAGAAATTATTATGAAAAGTTTTCATAGCCACTCATCATAGTGCGATATATTTAATCAATATCGCTCCCCACTCAAAAAAAAAAAAGTATGAATCGAAAAGAAAAGAAAGATTATTACCTGGAGAGTTCACAGAGCTCTTTCCTGTACAAATTCTGCAAAAAATTGAAGTTCAATTTGGCCAGTTTTAGAAGTTGTTCATCCCTTGAGTCCTCTCTTTCATAGATCGAAATATAACGGCGTATTTCGATGATTGGAACACCCCTATGAAGGGATTGTTCCAAAGCTTGCTTCACTTTTTCTTTAATGGGAGACTCTAATTTGGGCACCATAAGACTCAAATGATGCCTTGTGAAATTAGCAGCCTCTTCTAAGATGTCTTCCCCATGAATCCGAATATGGGCTGCTTCGTACAAGCTTAGTAGGCCCTCCACATCACTACATAGGGTTTCTTTGAGTTTATTTTTTGTGTCCTTAAATTTGTCAAAAACACCTGTACGTTTTAATAGCATCATCAAAACTTTAAGTTCACATACAAGTTGATAGTGGTCATGACTTACAAGTTGTAGTACTTCATTAAATTTTTTGTTCAAATATCCACTTTACCCTTTTTTTCATTTAAGGGGATGCTACATTACTCGATATACCAGGTTATGTGTCTCGGTACCAATATACATGACTTGGTATCGACACTCATGACTTACCGAGCAAAGTATCTTACTAGAAAGGGTATGACCGTCGTTTTTAGTCAAAATGACTAAAAATACATCTGTTTTAAAAGACATGATTATTTTTCATTGTGATCAATTTGGTGTTTTTTATTACCAATAGTTTTATAATCTAACGCATAGATTATTAAAAATTTGCACATCTTCAAGTTTCAAATCTTATGAATAATATTTTGATCGGAAAAATATGATAAAATTAATGAAGCCAAAATATAAAGACATAAGATCTTTTGATAATTACTGTTTTAGATAGAATGCATGTACTATTAATTAACTCTTTTTTGTAACATGAAACTTGAAAATATAATATATATATATATAAATGAAACTTGCATGCAAATAAAGAGTGTAAGAGCAATAAAGTACATACTACAAGACACGTGATAGCGATGTTGCCTAAGCAAACGAAATCGAAGTGAAGTAGTGAACAAATCATATTTTTCATCCTCATCATGGAAAATATAAATTTGTTCAAGTTTTTCATCAATCTCTGACTCAAAATGATATGCCAATCCCAAACGCTCAATTGTGTCGATTAATTTGATCAGCTCACTATATGTTGGAGTTGGAGCCATTATAAGCATGCTTCTTACTTCCTTCCTCAATGCTTCAATGGCTTTTGCATACGCTTCTTGTACCTGTGAATTAAGCCAATACGATTTTGTTTAGAGATAATTACAAAAATTATCCCTAATGTTTTGGTTAATTACAAAACCCCTTAGGTATGATTTTGTGTTAAATGGAAGAGAGTAATAGCAATATTTTTGCAAATGTAAGAGGTGTTCGCTTCTATTTTTTATATAATTTTCAAAAACGTTTTTTTTTGTGTAATTAACCTAAAATTCATGTGTAATTTTTGTAATTATTCGTGTCGTTATCAATAATGCGAAGCACATCTCCCTTTCATGAAAGATTAAATATTAAAACTCTTAAGCAAATTTGACTTAGTCATATTCATATATATCCAATTTTATAAGACATAAAAGGGGCCTGTGATAAATTTACGTTCTAAAAACAATAAAGGGCCATTTCATAAGGTAAATTCATTATAAGGGTCAATTACAAAAACTTATCTTGAGGTTTAAGTAGTTTAGCCTAATTACAAAAATTCTAATATTTTTGAAATTACAAAGACCCCATTTATTCAATTTCACAAATTATATTCTCAATGTAGAGGTATTTCTTAAGAAAATGCAAATATCATGAGTGTTTGTAATATCACAAGGGATCGATGAATTTGTATTTTTTTAAAATAATTAGAATATTGGTAATTGATTAGGTGAATACCTCAAGGATTGTTTTTTTTTTTTACTTTTATCCCGTATTAGAACTATGAGTCGATGATGTGATTGATCCGCTATGACCTAACTGGATTCAAATCCTTTAGGAATTTTCATGAATGACCTTTTAAAGGCTCAAATACTTTTTGAGGCCTTATTCAAAAAGAATTTTTATGGCCTATTTATCATATAAATATCTCAAATACCCCATCGTTTAAACTACATGGACGGTAGTTTAAACGAGTAGACATGTAATTCAAAGTACAAGGACAATAGTTTAAACGACCAAAATGGTAGTTCGAAAGACAATGCTTATAGTTTATACTTCCAGATCTGGTCACTTACGACATGACTTGGTAATTCAAATTACCTGGTCGGGAGTTAAAATGACCAAACCTAGTAGTTTAAACTACAGGCATAATCATTCGAACTATTGGATCTGTAGTTTAAATAAGAGCCCGATAGTTTAAACGATCGGACATGATCGTGGTCGTTCGAACTACCAGATATATAGTTTAAACTACAATCTGATAGTTTAAATGCATGCCTATTAGTTTAAAATTACTTGAGTGGTCGTTTGAACTACTAGATTTATAATATTAGTTTAAACTATAGATACGATAGTTAGAACAACTACATGTGTAGTTTAAATTACAAATACACATATAAACCAATAAGCACACATATAAACACATCCAGAAACACATACACATACACACCCACAAACACACACCGCCACACGTACAAAAATATCCAATCACAACAAAAGGGAAAATAGGAGAAGAGAAGATTAAATATACGATAGAAAGAGACTTTTTGAATTGGACAATGGGAGAATTCTTGAATTTGAAAAAGAATGAAAGATCTGTGCTATTTGAAAGGAGAACGGAAGGGTATTTGTGTAAGTTTCGAAAAAGTTAACATCAATAGTCAAAAAAGATAATTGGCCAGGTCAAAGGATCATACTTGATATATATCACAAGGATTTTCGTCGGTGGATTAGGAAGTAGATATTCACACACGTAGTATAACTGAACAAAATTAATCACATGATCTGTTTACAACTAGAGGTATCAATTAGGTTGGGCCGGGCCAGCCCGGTACTGGCCCAGTGGGCTAAAGGGGAAAACCTAGCCTTGCCGAGCAGAGCCAAAAATCCATCCGACGATTTTTTCACCGTCCAGTCTGGCCTGTGTATTGAATTTTAAGTCGGGCCAATAGGGCCGACGGCCATGGGCCCATTAGGTCCGGTCCTTTTTGGCCTGGAAATTCTTGGCGATCTGCCCTTATATTGGCGGCCCACCATTTTGGGCCGGGCGTGAATTGACACCTCTAATGACAACTACAAAATTAGCACTTGTATTGTGATTAATTATGACTACTTAATCAACTCTATAAACCAACTTATCATTGAGATTTATTTATGTTTGGTCGCAGCTGGTTTTAGCAAACTGCTTGGCTCGACCAAAATGGATCCAGGTCTATATTTTATGAAGTTACAAATTATGGAAATAAAAATTATGGAAATATAGATACCTGATTGTCCAAAGAAAAGGTAGAGAAATAATCACCCCATAGGCTAGGGCTATAACTGACCATAGGTGGCCGGACGTCCCTCGGGCAACTTGAAGAGCCATCAACATTATTAATGCTACCATTAACCATTGTTATCTTCTAACTCTTTATCTTTTTTGGTAATATATATGCTTCTTGATGTTGTGATTTGGCAAAAGAGCATTCGCCTATTTATAGTGGCATGCTTTTATTTATAATTTCTTTTTTTAACTATAAATAAATACATGTTTTAGATGTATTCAAACATAAATAAATCTACCTGGGGACAGATGAACGCGTTCTATTTCCTTACGTGATGAAAATGAGCATTATTTTATTCATGGATGTGTCCAAAATGGTGATAGTTGTCGATCTGGTAGGGAGTGAGTTAGGTCCTGGTTCCACCCTAACGACTCGCGGATGAGATTTTCTATTGCAAATTACAATTACATTCTTGACTTTTATTTAATTATATTTCAGAATTGCACCATCGAGCTGGTATATATTACATATATAGAAGAATTTATATAGAACTCATGTAATATGTATATTAATAACTCTTTAATACATTGTACATTTAAATTAATATGAGAAGATTTTATAAAAAAATTACTCAATTGTCATATTCTATGTTGAAATGTATGTCTCCTTGAAAGAATTATAGCACAGATATTTACCAAAAGTTTTGCGAGTAAGGATGTGATTGCGGCATGATGTGGTCACATTCACAATCACATGCAAATGAATTTTGAAAACAACAAAGAGACACACGAAAAAAAAATTGTCTACAAGCCAACAAGCTTGTAGACGTGCCAATATGGCAAAACTTTTCACTAGTAAAAACAAGTTGATTCCGTATACAAAAATACTAAAATCCAACTAGTAGAAACTCAATGAAAAACTCCTATCCTGAGTATATCCGATCTATGTAATTCAACTCATCCAACAATAGACATATGTAGACTTTGTTAATCACAATATTAAAAACAATGGATAAGAAAGCTAACAAACACACTGCAGGTGAATATGATCTCGATGTAGTCACATTCGTGATCGCATCCAGGGCAGGTGAGACTCCTTGACGTGTATGGCTCTCAACTCTCTCAAGATTCTCAGTATCTACGATATATTTCTTGTGTCAAGATTATGGTCGCCCTTCTCTCTTTTATAGGTGTCCAAGACCTTCAAAAAGTCCTAATATACAAGGAAAGAAGATATATATAAATATATGACAAGTATATCACTTATGTTAGGAAACAAGATAAATATCAAAGAGTCCTAATATATCTATACCTTATCAATATGATTTCTTTCCTAATCTATATCCAACTCAATATTACCATAAGTCTAGAAAGACAAAACAAATCAAAATCTAATCTTTTATTTTAGGAAATTACTTGGGCAAAAATTAACGCCCTAACAATCTCCCCTTTTTGCCTTTCTCGACAAAAATACTTATCAAGCATAAAACAAACAAACTCCCCTCAATATAACAACTCTCCCTAAATATCATACTGAGTAAAAATATCGAAATAGATGCAATCACATTTCAGGTCACATTCATAATCGCAAAGAAAAAAACATCCAAAGAAAGCAATCAAATATCAAATATCCGATTCCGTAAAAACGTAAAACTCTCCCTAAATCGAAAGCATCACAATCAACCTTTTTCTCCCCTTTTGTCCAGAAAACATAGGTAACAAAATTATGTATGCTCCCCGGCTTGACAGTAAAACTTCATTTCATATTCAAAAATTTGAGGAGAATAAATGATCATAAGACTTTGAGAATTTTGGAAGACAAACATCGAAAAGATGATCAAGAATAAAAAAAAATCAAGATTTTCCATAAATTAGGAAAAATATAGAAATAGAATCCCACAAATCAGTGTCACTCTTAACCAAAGATATAGATAATTATGAGCAAAATCTATTCAAAAATTCCAAGTCCTTCAAACCGTGTATAACCCACAAAATATATCCATCAAGATTTTCAAGATTTTAGGAAGAGAAAAATATCACTCTCATATTATATATGAAAACCAAATCTCAGCAAAGAATCCAAAATCACCAGGACATGCAAAACCTAATATGCCTAATGCAGTAAAAAAAAACACACACGAGGTGGAAAGGGCTGCAGCAGGGGATGTAAGTTCAAATGTCGTCCCATTTTGAGTCACACCTGTACTAGTTGATTCAATGAATCGCAATCCGAAATCCCAGCTTATCAAAATTTTCGAGTTTTCTTCACTTTTTCCGAGTCTCATGAGGGAGTTAACCAACAGGTAGCTTTCACTCAAATGCCAAAGGTAGCTCTTTTTTTCACATGATCGTGCCTTTTTAAATAGCAATAAGCTTGAATAAATTGGTCACAAGGAATAGCTTCACACAATGGGTTGGTAGCTTTTTCCTAGAAGGCCTCCAAGCATGATCAAGACTTTATTCACAACTCAGCTACTGGGAAAATATCATAATTTTTTTTTTTTGAATTGAATGGAGAGATAGACTCACACCAGTTTTCCAAGGGAGACAATATATGTGACTAGTTCGAACCATCAATCCACTTTTTGCAGATATGCATGAAAGCTTACAATGCAGGGATGCCTAAAAAAATCAAAAAGAAATAGAGGAGAAGAAAAGAGATGCATATTTTGGATGTCACAGCGGATGTGATGTGCAATGATGTGACATCTCGTGTAACATTTCGTAGAGCACACACTCCGAGAGACTTCCTTAGATTGGAGAATCTCTCAAAATCCAAAGCCTTGGAGAAGATGTCCAAGTAAGTCGATTTTCAAAGAGAAGAATATACTCAATTCGAATTATATTTTTCTCAATTAAATCTCGAATAAAGTGATGTCTAATATCTATGTGTTTAGTACGAGAGTGTTGGACATGATTTTTTGAAATATCAATCGCACTCATATTATCACAATAAATGGTTAAAATATCACAATGAAAATCATTTTCTTCTTTATTAAATCGATCAAAATCTTCATTCAAAGCATTATTCGAAAATCATCTTTCAAAGCATCAAACACATTTTTAGGATCAGTAGAAATTGACACAACAATAAGTTCTTACCATAGAACAAGTACAAGAAAAACACACTAGTCTTACCATATCTCGATAGTTTACCCTTTCTTTCCTTCTAGTTCTTATGCCTTCAGATACATCACCTATGACTTGAGAGATTGGATGATTCTTTTGAATTCTGCTTGGGGGATCTCGTCTTTCATTGGTGATTAAATCATGTCCTTCCAAGTTTGTTTCAACTAGTCGGTGTGAGAATCGAGTATAACTCACCGCAGCAGACACGGATGTGGGCTCGATGCCGTCACATTTGGTTCTACATTTGAGACAAGTTTGTGGATGGGGCTTGATCACATTCTCGATTACATCCGTGCTTACATCCATCACAGTGCGGTCTCAACAAATTCGAGTAGATCCACATGATCTTCTTCACTATTTCCCGCAATATCCGAGAGATCATCGAAGACAATATTTCTGATTCCAAGATCGTCTTAGTATGAATATTATAAACTCGATAGGCATGACTATTCAAGTGTAGCCTAGAAAAAGACACTTGTCACTTTTGGAATCGAATCTACCAAGATTATCACGATCATTAAGGACATAGCACACACACCCAAAAACATGAAAATTGAGGTTAGGTTTCTTTCCCATAAGTATTTCATACGGGTCATCAAACTTCCATGCCTCAAATATACACGATTGGGAATATGACATGCGTATTTAGAGCTTCCCGCCCAAAAACTTTTTGAAAGTCTTTTAGAACTCAACATGACACGAGATTTCTCATGCAACATACGACTTTTCCTCTCTCGCCACTCCATTATGTTGTGGAGTTTTAGGAACAAAAATTCATGGGAAATCCTCTTTCTATCACAAAAAGACGAGAAAGATGAGTTCGCAAATTCTTTACCATGGTCCGACCTAATTCTAACAACTGTTAGCCTATACAGTTTAACAACTCTTCTATGCCAACTTCTAAATACTTCAAATGTTTCGATTTCTCACGTAAAAAATAGATCCAAGTAAAATGTGAAAAATCATCAACAATCACAAAAAAAAATATTTTCTTCCACCAATACTTTCAACTTCAACTGGACCATAGAGATCCATATGAACTAACTCCAGACATCTAGTGGTGTGGAAATGTGATGTCATTTGATGCGACACTCTCTTTTGTTTACCCTTTGACAACTTTCACACACCGACATTTTTAATAGACAATTTAGGCAAACCAATTGCGCCTTCAAATTTTATAAGATCCCTCATTTTTGTAAAACTTAGAAAACCTAGTTTTTGGTGCCATAGGTCGATTCATCGTATGTGCAAAGTGTGACACATTTTTTTATTAACAAACCGATAGCGCTTATCGATGATCTTAAACCAAGCAAGAATACACGTGTTAGATTCATTAAAAACCTCATTTGATTTTTTTGTTGAATTTAACATAGAGATTATCATCACACTATTGGCTAATACTAAAGACATTAGCATTTATACCATCCACATGCAATACATTCCGTAGCCTAGGTAGGCCATCAACATTCAAAGTCCCCTTTCCAACAATTTTTCCTTTACCTCCAC
The DNA here is from genome assembly GCA_016081115.2 of Rehmannia glutinosa. NCBI lineage: Eukaryota > Viridiplantae > Streptophyta > Magnoliopsida > Lamiales > Orobanchaceae > Rehmannia > Rehmannia glutinosa. Next base: position 12,801 of record JABTTQ020000704.1, read on the forward strand.
CTCCATAGGTCACATTACCACCATCATGCTTCGCATAGTAGTCAAATACTCCAAAGTACCTATCATATGTTGTGAACACCCACTATCAAAGTACCAAGATCCCGCAATGTTAGATCTCAAAGAAGATAGATAACATGACATTTAACATCGATTTCTTAACCCGACATGATTTGAAAAATTTGAAATGTGATTACGAGGATGTCGTAATATTTCGGATGACATCCGACATGCGCACTTCGTCCAAATCGATTTCATTTTGTAATAAAATGGCCTAATGTGTCCAGGAGCATGACAATAGTAACAAATAAAGTGGGGTTTACGAGGTTTAGACTCGTGAAAAACTCTTCTTATTGTTGGAGGAATCAAGATTCTCCTTGTTCTTTTGCTTTAACAAATACATGAGTTTTATAACCAAGGCCAGCTTTATCATTACTACCCAAAGAAAGTATATCATCCAATTTTGCTTTTCCAGAATTAAACTTCTTCACGATTTCAATAAAATCTTCAAGTTTAGAATTTACCTTTTCGAAGTCAAGATCCTTCTTGGTAAGGGCAACCTCTAGCCTGGTAATTACTTCCTTCTGCATTCGTCATTTTCCTTCTTGAGTCGGTCATTCTCTTTCCTGAGGATATCATTCAGTTTAATCCTCTTCACCCAATCTCTATACAACTTCGTGTACGTGTCTTCCAAGCTTTCTCCATCTGATTCACCATCCTGTTCAATATCTTCAGGAGCAAAAGTAGAATTGAAACAAAAAAGGTCAGAAACAGTTAAGATTTCCTGTTCTTCAGATGTGACCTCAGATGTGATCGGAGAAAGTGAGATCACATCTCGGACCACACCTCTGGCAACACCTGAAGGATTTATTTGGAGAGACTTTCGATCTTTCACCAAAGTGGTCAGAACCTTGTGATCTTCTTTCTGGACAGCGTTCTCATTGTCAGATTCATTGTCACTTAAGGTGACACTCAAACTCATTCCCTTTTTCACAAAAATATTTGAACACTTTTCAACATAATGACCATATCGAGAACAAGCCCCGCATCTAATCAATCAAGAGTTTTTTTATCAAACTTTTTCGATTTTTAATCGATGGACGAAAAGTAGGGACACTAGGAATTTTCATGCTAACAAACATACAGGATCAACACTTAGTGTCGTCAAGTGTAGGATCTTGATGCCAATTGAAAGAATTATAGCACGGATATTTACCAAAAGTTTTGGTAGAGTAAGGATGTGATTGCGATGTGGTCACATTCACAATCACATGCAGCGGAATTTTAAAAATAATAAAGAGACACGAAACAAAAATTGTCTACAAGCCAACAAGCTTGTAGACGTGCCAATATGGTAAAACTTTCCACTAGTAAAAATAGTTGATTCCGTATACAAAAATACTAAAATCCAACTAGTAGAAACTCAACGAAAAACTCCTATCTGTAGTATATCCGATCTATGTAATTCAACTCATCCAACAATAGACATATGTGGACTTTGTTAATCACAATACTAAAAACAATGGATGAAAAAGCTAACAAACACAATCGCAGAGTGAATGTGATCTCGAGATGTAGTCACATTCAAGATCGCATCCGGGCGATGAGACTCCTTGTGCTTGTATGACTCTTAACTCTCTCAAGACTCTCAGATCTCTCGGTATATTTCTTGTGTCAATATTATGGGCGTCCTTCTCTCTTTTATAGGCGTCCAAGACCTTCAAAGAGTCCTAATATACAAGGAAAGAAGATATATACAAATATATGACAAGTATATCACTTATGTTAGGAAACAAGATAAATATCAAAGAGTCCTAATATATCTATACCATATCAATATGATTTCTTTCCTAATCTATATCCAACTCAATCTTACCATAAGTCTAGAAAGGCAAAACAAATCAAAATTTAATCTTTTATTTTAGGAAATTACTTGGCGAAAATTAACGCCCTAACACTCCTTAACTTAAATCTAGTCACTAACTTTTCTTAGCATAGTAAAAAGTTTTGGTGTGATTTTCTTTTAACTCGACCAAAAATGATCCGACATTTGATTTTTCTACACCTCGAGATAAGCTAGAGGCCATTTTTTATGTGTATGTTTTGAAATATATGTTATTTGTGAGTTATTCGGTTGTCCCACATTAATTAATTAGGGAAAATAGCCCACTTTATAAGTCAAGTGAGTTACTACTCCTCCTATCATCAAATGGTTTTAGATGAAACATCATCTAGTCGGTTTGGGCTCGCTCTCCCTCTCGTATTGGACACACTTCATGTGTGAGACCACACCAACTCTCCTCAATTATTTTCTTTATAGTACATATCCTGGTAGGGAGAGAGTAGCGGGAATCGAATCTCGACCTTTGGTATTGGGATGACGGATTAGTCGATGCTAACCACTTGGGGTTATATACCATTGAATTAACACACACCTATGTAGATGTATGTGTGTGTATGTATTGATCTAACGGTATATAACCCAGTTGAATACTACCTACAAGTGAATATCATCTACTTACTCGGGATGACGGTTAATATACATAACAAAATAATTCAACAATGAACAGAGGCATAGCCTTATGGTTCGATGAGGGGGCTTTAGCCCCCCAAACTTTTGAAAAATCCATTATCCTATATATATATTTAATAATTAAATATTAATTTTTGTATATAAATTTCATTTTTTCGTAATTAATTAGCCTCCCATTATTAATTAGCCCCTCCAAACCTCAATGCCTATATAGTAGCTCCGCCCCGACAATGAATGTTTAAACAAATAAATAATACTTTGATATATTAGTATGTTCTTATATATTCTATATAAATTTATAAATTATAAAATTAACGATTATATCTATTATGTCAGCATATTTAATTAGATTTATGAGTTATGACAGTTCCAAATTATTAATTTTTTTTTTTTTGGATATAATAACAAGATAACGCGAGAACGTATAACAAGGCAGCAGCAGCTCCAACAGTGGCCCATTTCATGAAACACGATGGGTCCATTTTGGGCAAATTATTGCTTGACGATCCAACCTTATATCCATATCGAGAAATATTATATTAACATCTAGATCTCATATCACGTGTTAAAATTTGGACAAATGCTCCAAAAAGGGTAAAAGTGAAAGAAAATAATAAATAAATAAAGTGCTGTGCAAATAGAAAATCATCCATATCATTCGAGCAGATTTTAAAAACGGCATCGACGTGAATCACGACCCAAATTATTAGCCATTGATGTCAGGACGTTCTATTATTGGTAGAGTTGAATGATTGGTTGTAAAGAAAAAGTTATCAAATTTTCCCTAAAAAAATGTTTTTGCACCAATATGCAATTTCTTGTGAAAATTAAAAAATATTATTCTTTATTTTCATTTTTCCAATCAATCACCACATAAAATCATTATTTAAAACTTCCTCAAAAAAAATCATTATTTAAAAAAAATATTACTATCAATTATCTTCAAGATCGCATAATTATATCACGTATACATTATTTATTTTTCTTATTTTTCGAATCGCTAATCATATATTCATATCCAATCATTATTTTACTAAAAAGGATCATCACATCAACTATCATCAAGACACGTCCATTTCGAGATACAACCACATTTTCAAAATTTATTGTCATTTCTCTAAATAAGTTTTTCACACTATTCTCTATAAAATAGAAAGGAGTTGAACGTAGGTCAACCAAATCACACCATTAACTTCTCTAATTTTGGTTTAATTTTTTCAATTTATTAAAATTTCAACTATCATTACTATATATTATTCTTTTAATGAGCTAGGGAGTGAGGATAAGTAATTTTTTTACCAATAATGTAAATTCTTATGAATTTTTTTAGAAAGTACACTATTCACCCACTTTCATTTTTTTTCTTCCATCAATCATTTATATTCATTGTTCAGAAAATCTATCTAATCACCAATCATTATTACTCAGTTTCCCATAAATTCTACTATTCATCCACTCAAATATTTTTAGTTATCAACCATTATTTTATTATTTCTATATCAAATCAATTTTCATATTTACTTTCTCATCTCATATCTAATCACACTATTAGAATTCATCTTTTTTTCCTTTCAATTTCTTTTTTACCAATATTCTCTAGCGAAAAGAAAAATTTCAAAATGAAAGTATATCCAATCGCACCCTATGGGTTCCAACCTTGATCAATACTCTATGAAGGGTGAGTAATACCACTTGAGCTATAAGGCTCGTGGTATTATTTCATTATAGATTTAATCATTGGAATGATTGTGTCTGGACATTATGCAACTCAATTGATGTTATTATATTACAAGCTAAACTCATATACTTGTTCTAAGATCTATGGTGTAGAACACAAATTTTCTACTACTTCTAATTATAAAAAGATTTGTGTTTCATATATCTTAGTATATGAACTACTATTTCTTGTGAATTTGTCATATAATATTTAATTTTAGTACGACTTAATATATATTAGAAGTTCAAATAATTCGGGCCTAAATGAGAAGGCTTGTAAGATGGATTAAACTTATGGATGATTGATATGGAATGTTAGGAATACAAGGAGTTACGTGGAAGCTCATGTGGGGGATTAAATTTAATTAGTGAACTGCATGTCATGGCACTATAACATAAATGACATTAGGTAACAAAAATTTTGTAACACTTTTTACATAAGGTACATATGTAACACGTGTTTGTTTACCCTTTGACAACTTTCACACACACCGACACTTTTAATAGACAATTTAGGCAAACCAATCAGCCTTCAAATTTTATAAGATCCTCATTTTCGTAAAACTTAGATGACCTAGTTTTTGGTACCATAGGTTAAATTCATCCGTATGTGCAAGTGTGACATATTATTTTATTAACAAACTTCGGATGATCTTAAACCAAAGAAGAATACACGTGTTAGATTCATTAAAAACCTCACGGGATTTTTTGTTGAATTTAACATAGAGATTATCATCACATAATTGGCTAATACTAAAGACATTAGCATTTAGACCATCCACATGCAATACATTCCGTAGCCTAGGTAGGCCATCAACATTCAAAGTCCCCTTTCCAACAATTTTTCCTTTACCTCCACCTCCATAGGTCATATTACCACCATCATGCTTCACATATTCATCAAATACTCCAAAGTACCTATCATGTGTTGTGAACACCCGCTATCAAAGTACCAAGATTCTCGCAATGTTAGATCTCAAAGAAGTATAGATAACATGACATTTAACATCGATTTCTTAACCTGCATAAATTTGGAAAAATTTGAAATGTTATTACGAGGATGTCGTAACATTTTCGGATGACATCCGACATGCACTTCGTCGCCAAATCGATTTCATTTTGTAACAAAATGGCCTAATGTGTCCAGGAGCATGACAATAGTGACAAATAAAGTGCCGTTACGAGGTTTAGACTTCGCGTGAAAAAATCTTCTTATTGTTGGAGGAATCAAGATTCTCCTTGTTCTTTTGCTTTAACAAATACATGAGTTTTATAACCAAGGCCAACTTTATCATTACTACCCAAAGAAAGTATACCATCCAATTTTGCTTTTCCGCAATTAAACTTCTTCATAGTTTCAATAGAATCTTCAAGTTTAGAATTCTTTTCAAATCAAGATCCTTCTTGGTAAAGGCAACCTCTAGCCTGGTAATTACTTCTTTCGTTCATCATTTTCCTTCTTGAGTCGATCATTTCTTTTCCCGAGGATATCATTCAGTTTAATCCTCTTCACCAATCTCTATACAACTTGTACCTCCATCCGATTCACCATCATGTTCAATATTTTCAGAACAGGAGTAGAATTGAAACAAAAAAGGTCGAAAGCAGTTAAGATTTCCTGTTTCTTCGGGATGTGACCTCGGATGTGATCGGAGAAGGTGAGATCACATCTCGGCCACACCTCTAGCAACACCCGAAGGATTTATTTGGAGAGACTTTCGATATTTCACTAGAGTGGTCGAACCTTGTGATCTTCTTTTTCCGGACAAGCGTTCTCATTGTCAAATTCATTGTCACTTACTTAAGGTGACACTCAAACTCATTCCATTTTTCACAAAAATATTTGCACACTTTTCAACATAATGACCATATCCGAACAAGCCCCGCATCTAACAGAATCAAGATTTTTTTATCAAACTTTTTTTCGATTTTCAACTGAGGGACGAAAAGTAGGGACACTAGGAATTTCTATGTTATCAAACGTACAGGATCAACACTTAGTGTCGTCAAGTGTAGGCTCTTGATGCCAATTGAAAGAATTATAGCACGGATATTTACCAAAAAATTTGCAGAGTAAGGATGTGATTGCAGATGTGGTCACATTCACAATCACATGCAGCGGAATTGTGAAAACAATAAAGAGACACACGAAACAAAAATTGTCTACAAGCCAACAAGCTTGTAGACGTGTCAATATGGCAAAATTTCCACTAGTAAAAACAATTGATTCCGTATACAAAAATACTAAAATCCAACTAGTAGAAACTCAATGAAAAACTCCTATCTAGAGTATATCTGATCTATGTAATTCAACTCATCCAACAATAGACATATGTGGACTTTGTTAATCACAATACTAAAAACAATGGATGAAAAAGCTAACAAACACAATCGGGCAGAGTGAATGTGATCTCGATGTAGTCACATTCGAGATCGCATCCGCAAGCGATGAGACTCTCTTGTGCTTGTATGACTCTTAACTCTCTCAAGACTCTTGTATCTCTGGTATATTTCTTGTGTCAAGATTATGGACGTCCTTCTCTCTTTTATAGGCCCAAGACCTTCAAAGAATCCTAATATATAAGGAAAGAAGATATATACAAATATATGACAAGTATAATACTTTTGTTAGGAAACAAGATAAATATCAAAGAGTCCTCATATATCTATACCATATCAATATGATTTCTTTCCTAATCTATATCCAACTCAATCTTACCATAAGTCTAGAAAGGCAAAACAAATCAAAATCTAATCTTTTATTTTAGGAAATTACTTGGGCGAAAATTAACGCCCTAACACTCCTTAACTTAAATCTCGTCACTAACTTTTCTTAGCATAGTAAAACGTTTTGGTGTGATTTTCTTTTAACTCGACCAAAAATGATCCGACATTGCGATTTTTCTACACTCGAGATGAGCTAGAAGCCATTTTTTATGTGTATGTTTTGAAATATATGTTATTTGTGAGTTATTCGGTTGTCCCACATTAATTAATTAGGGGAAAATAGCCCACTTTATAAGTCAAGTGAGTTACTCCTCCTATCATCAAATGGTTTTAGATGAAACATCATCTAGTCGGTTTCAGGCTCGCTCTCCTCTCGTATTCGTATTGGACACACTTCATGTGTGAGACCACACCAACTCTCCTCAATTATTTTCTTTATAGTACATATCCCGGTAGGGGAGAGAGTATGAATCGAATCTCGACCTTTGGTATTGGATGATGACGGATTAGTCGATCTTAACCACTGGGGTTATATACCATCAATTAACACACACCTATGTAGATGTACGTGTGTGTATGTATTGATCTAACGGTATATAACCCAGTTGAATAGCTACCCAAGTGGGTATCATCTACTAACTGGGATGACAGTTAATATACATAACAAAATAATTCAACAATGAACAGAGGCATAGCCTTATGGTTCGATGAGGGGGCTTTAGCCCCCCAAACTTTTGAAAAATCCATTATCCTATATATATATTTAATAATTAAATATTAATTTTTTGTATATAAATTTCATTTTTTTCGTAATTAATTAGCCTCCCATTATTAATTAGCCCCTCCAAACCTCAATGCCTATATAGTAGCTCCCCTGACAATGAATGTTTAAACAAATAAATAATACTTTGATATATTAGTATGTTCTTATATATTCTATATAAATTTATAAATTATAAAATTAACGATTATATCTATTATGTCAGCATATTTAATTAGATTTATGAGTTATGACAGTTCCAAATTATTAATTTTTTTTTTTTTGGATATAATAACAAGATAACGCGAGAACGTATAACAAGGCAGCAGCAGCTCCAACAGTGGCCCATTTCATGAAACTCGATGGGGCCATTTTGGGCAAATTATTGCTTGACGATCCAACCTTATATCCATATCGAGAAATATTATATTAACATCTAGATCTCATATCACGTGTTAAAATTTGGACAAATGCTCTAAAAAGGGCAAAAGTGAAAGAAAATAATAAATAAATAAAGTACTGTGCAAATAGAAAATCATCCATATCATTCGAGCTGATTTTAAAAACGGCATCGACGTGAATCACGACCCAAATTATTAGCCATTGATGTCAGGACGTTCTATTATTGGTAGAGTTGAATGATTGGTTGTAAAGAAAAAGTTATCAAATTTTCCCTAAAAAAATGTTTTTGCACCAATATGCAATTTCTTGTGAAAATTTAAAAAATTATTCTTTATTTTCATTTTTCCAATCAATCACCACATAAAATCATTATTTAAAACTTCCTCAAAAAAAAATCATTATTTAAAAAAATATTACTATCAATTATCATCAAGATCGCATAATTATATCACGATACTTTATTTACTTTCTCTTATTTTTCGAATCGCTAATCATATATTCATATCCAATCATTATTTTACTAAAAAGGATCATATCACATCCACTATCATCATCACATGTCCATTTCGGATACAATCACATTTTCAAAATTTATTGTCATTTCTCTAAATAAGTTTTTCACACTATGCTCTATAAAATAGAAAGGAGTTGAACGTAGGTCAACCAGTCACACCATTAACTTCTCTAATTTTGGTTTAATTTTTTCAATTTATTAAAATTTCAACTATCATTACTATATATTATTCTTTTAATGAGCTAGGGAGTGAGGATAAGTAAATGAAAGATCACTAATGGGTTCCAACCTGATCAATACTCTATGAAGGGTGAGTAATACCACTTGAGCTATAAGGCTCGTGATATTATTTCATTATAGATTTAATCATTGGAATGATTGTGTCTGGACATTATGCAACTCAATTGATGTTATTATATTACAAGCTAAACTCATATACTTGTTTTAAGATCTATTGGTGTAGAACCCAAATTTTCTACTACTTCTAATTATAAAAAGATTTGTGTTCCATATATCTTAGTATATGAACTACTATTTCTCGTGAATTTGTCATATAATATTTAATTTTAGTACGACTTAATATATATTAGAAGTTCAAATAATTCGGGCCTAAATGAGAAGGCTTGTAAGATGGATTAAACTTATGGATGATTGATATGGAATGTTAGGAATACAAGGAGTTACGTGGAAGCTCATGTTGGGGGATTAAATTTAATTAGTGAACTGCATGTCATGGCACTATAACATAAATGACATTAGATAACACAAAATTTGTAACACTTTTTACATAAGATACATATGTAACACGTGTTTGTAACACTTTTTTACATTACAATATTTATGTAACACTTTTGTAGCACTTTATCAATATGTAACGATTATATGTAACACTTTTAAATAAGTAACATTTTTTAACTATCAGTTTTTTTGTTATTTCTTTTGTAACGCAAATAGATATTACTTTATTTAACAAGCACTCTTGGCAACACTATATTTTATTTATTGTAACAATTTTAGACTATATTTTAGTAACACAAAATTATATGACTATCATTAAATTATGTCAACAATTTATTTAATTAATTGATGTTACAAAATAGGTGAAGACAAAAAAAATTACCAAACCTAAAAATTGTAGACATCATGTATTCTGTTCTTTTTTTTTTTTTTTACTGAATTTTCGTTTTCTTTTTATAAAGTATTTTAGTTTTAATTTATTTTTTTATTTTTACAGAGGTAATTAATTCCATCGTAATACCGATGGAAGATGCACATGTATATATTTTATTATTATTTATTTTTTAATTTTAACGAATACCAATTTCATCGTTAACTTTTTTTTTTACTTTTTCGAAAAAAATTACCAATAAAAATTGATGTTGTCGGTAATTACTTAGGAAGTTTTTCCGTTGGTAAATTATTTTTTCATTATTTATTTATTATTTAATTTTTTTACTGTTAGATGTTTTTTATATGCCGTTAAATTAATTTTATATTTATATATTTTTTATTTTTATCGATTGAATATTAATCAATCAATAAATTCATTTTATATATTTTTGATAATTTTAATTTTTTTCTCCATAATATATAACATAATAAGATTTTCAAACTATATACTATATAATATAAAATTTGATATATACAGATTTATAATATAATTTAATACTTATATTATATAATATAATCTTTATTATATACAATATATTATATATACATATAATCTAATGTTTATACAATTTTAATATGTATACATGTATGTGTATATATAAAATAAAGCAAAAGTTTTAATAAGAATCAATTTAGTTTATTGGCAAATTGTCACTTCCACACATAACAGTCATGGGTTCAAATCTACTTGGTGGCAAAAATAGTATTTCTACGAAGTCTTTATAAAAAAGTATCACATATGATTCATATCACTACAACATAAATGACATTAGATAACACAAATTTTGTAGCACTTTTTACATAATGTGATAGCCACTAACTAAAGTAAGGGTTACTTAGGGGTTATTTTAGGGATTAGGGGTTATATAGATATTAGGGGCTATTTTAGGTTAGATGTTTAGGGGTTGTAATTAATTAGTATAAATAGGTGTAATCTCATACATAATTTTACACCAAAATTTCAAATAATTTAGGTAATTATATTTTCTCTCTAATTATCATTCAAGTTTCATATATATATATATATATATATATATATTTTCAAAATTCACAAGCTTCTTTCAATATTTTTCACAAATTCTTTTATTAATTAGTTTGATTTGTTAAAATCACATATATTAATTATATAATTTTATTTAATGTAGAAAACGAAGGGTCGAGGATTAGGACTTTTATTGTTTATTTTTCTACATCGAATATCTCGATTATCAAGGTAGGGATTTCCATATTATTTGTCTTTATTTAATGTTTCGTGATTGTACTTCATTGATTGAAATAAATGTCAAGAGGAAATAAATTCATATAAGCTAGGGCTATGAAAAGGGTCCGGGATCAAATGTATCTTCGGGTGAACCCGCAATGCTATATGCAGTGAATCGCCGTCGAGAGGAAAAAATAGGAAATGAATGAATTTATTGTAATTATGTGAATGTTTTTCATGTTATATTAAATATTGACAGATATATCCCTATGAGCGAGATGAAGCTCACCCCTATTATTATCATGATTTTCAAGGGTTGAGGAATCCTATCAAGATATGATGTTGTGGATGGTGGAATAAATCATGCTATATTTTAAATAATTATGATCGGACTAAATTTTAGATTTATGTCTTTAATTTTTCCGGTTTATGCTTGGAACAATTGTTGAATATTTAATTTGGAAGATGTAATATTATTATTATTATTATTATTATTATTATCATCATTATATTTTTTTCCTAAGAATTAAAATTCTAAATCAACTTTTTGATCATTATTGGGATCACTTTAATTTATAAATTTATGTTTTCTTAAAAATATTTTTAGAATACTTTAATTTTATAAAATTGGGTCGTTACAAGTGGTATCGTGAGCAGCGGTCTACGTTTCGTAGGTTTGTTAAAAAATTAAAAATTAAAATGTATAGTTTTTTTTTTTAAAAAAATCAAACTTTGTATAAGATAAAATGGTGTAATAACATCCACCTCCATCATATCTTGTCGATCTCCTCAAGGTATGAGAATTATTAATGCAAGTTACATTATACAATTCTACCAGTATGCTCATTTATGTCATGATGTATTCCATATTATTATATTCTGGTTTAGAAATATAATATCGTTTATATGTTAAATGAATAGAAACCTTATATTTTTTTAAAAAAACAATTGTAAAAATAGACTTATAGTTGCAAATGCACATATATATATAGATGGCAGAACTCGCACTTTTCGCCACACTGCAAGAAAGAACAATAATAATAATAACTGGGGTCCGAATCATCCCATTAACCGACTCAATCATTATTTCAACTATCAAATTGAGGAGGGGGATAGCATTGGAGAATATATAGTAAAAATTCATCAGTTGTGGTATAATGTGAGGAATGTCATCGGTGCTCCAAACGAACGCGCTGCCTCCCGTAGAGTGATTGATAGCTTACCCTGGTTTTGGAACGTCAAAGCTGAAAAGCTTTATGCCTCATTATTGGAGTATGACGGGCATGATGATAGACCCAAAATCAACTACGGGACATTTACTGCCAGGTTATACCGTAAATGGATTGAGTTTTTGAATAATGAAGCTATGGCAGAAGATGAGGAACCGGAAGGAAACCTGGAAGAAGATCCGGAAGAAGATCCGGAAGAAGATCCAGAAGAAGATCAGGAGAAAGATCCAGAGGAAGATGAAGACATGGATCAAGAGAGATACATGGGTTTATGTATTGCAATAATTGATAAATAAATCCTTATTATATAAAGCTTAGTTGTCCTTTAATTGATCTTAATTTATTTGACCATTATATTATGATACTTAGATTTTAAGTTAGATATTTCATGCAAAATTCATTAATAAATTGGGATAAATAATAATAATACGTTATGTATGACGTTAGGAATATGGCTCCCCGTCGTGGAAATCAAGTCAATGGTGAGAACTCCACTAACACAAGAAATCAAACCACTGCCATTTTTGCTGGAGATATAATTGCCGAGTTCCTCGAGGTGTGCGTAACAACGGGACAATAACAACAACAACGCACGAGTTGTGGAATAATTTCGCCACTATCGTCCACCCACATTCAATGGACGTGATGGCCCGACAAAGTAGAAGAATGGTTTCGATCGCTAGAGAGGATTTTTCGATTTACTTATTGGATGCACATTTAACAGAGAGTCGTATGTGCTTTCCAACTTATTGAAGACGCCGATCATTGGTGGGAAGGGTATTGGAGGACTAAGACGGAGGAAGAGCGAAATGCTTTAACATGGGATGAGTTCAAAATGATTGTAATGGAAAAGTTTTTCCCACAATCATATTGGGACAAGAAGGAGACAATTCCTTAACTTTAAACAAAGAAACATGATGTCACAGCAGTATGAGAGAGACAGTTCAATCAACTAAGTCGTTTTGCTCCACACCTAGTGGATACCGATTTGAAAAAGGCTCGAGGTTCGGAAGGGGACTTGAGCACAACTATCGTGAATACTATCCGCTCAAGGAGATTTGGAGTACTCGGTGATGGTGAGAAGGGCTCATGAGGTGGAAGCAAGTTTCTTTGGGAAGAAGAGGAGCAAAAGTTGGCCGTTTTACCCGAGAAAAGAAAATGGGACGGGCAAAACATAATAAAAATGAAATCAAAATAAACAGATAAAAATCGATGTGGAAATGCACGTCCAACTACGCAAGCAGACAGCCAACTTGCCCAAAATGCAAGAAGAATCATTTTGGAGAATGTTTATCGGACAAGGAAAATGTTTCAAGTGTAAGAAGCCAGGACATGAAGTCTCTAATTGTCCTCTTTTAAAAGCTGAGCGGGAAAGAAGAGAACAAACATCTGGAGGTAGAGCTCGAATGTATGCTATGACTCGGGAAGAAGCCGATCGTCAATCCGAGTACAATGTCGTATGCTAACCATCTCTGGAATACCGCTTCTTGTACTTTTCGACAATCGGTGCCACACATTCGTTTTTATCCGCCAAATTTCATGATATATTAGGACATAAGAGTGCTAGAGTAAGTGAACCCTTGAGGTTAGCTTGCCATCCGGAGATTCAATAAATAAGGATGTTGAAGTGAATATAGGGGAAAATATCTTAAAGCTCGATCTATACATAATTAAGATGAAGAATTTTGACGTAATCTTAGGTATGAATTGGCTTAGTAGATATCAAAGACATATTAAGTGTCACGAGAAAGAGATAATATTCAAACCGCCAGAAATGATGAGATTGACTTGAGATCCGTATATCATCGTTAAAAATTAAAGAGAGTGATATTAAAAACAACATTTAGAACTCAATATGGACATTATGAGTTTGTAGTAATGCCATTTTGGTTAAGTAATGCACCAAAGAATATTCATGGACTTGATGAATAGAGTGTTTCATCCGTATCTAGACCAATTCGTCATAGTCTTTATAGATGATATACTTGTATATTCAAAGAATAGAGAACAACATACTGAGCACTTAAGAATAGTGCTGGAAACACTTCGCAAGGAAAAGTTATATGCGAAATTCAAGAAATGTGAGTTTTGGTTAGATCGAGTGGTGTTTCTTGGACATGTAATCACTGCTCAAGGAATTGAAGTGGACCCGGTTAAAGTTGAAGCAATCAACGAATGGAGTGCACCTAAGAATGCGAATGAAGTTCGCAGTTTTCTAGGTTTGGCAGGCTATTATCGGAGATTTATTGAAGGATTCTCAAAGATAGCTGCGCCTATGACTCGATTGACAAGAAAAGGGGAAAGTTCCAATGGAATGAAAAATGCGAAGAAAGCTTTCAGGAGTTGAAGCGAAGGCTAACTTCTGCATCAGTATTAACAATTCCTGACCCCACTAAAGATTTTGTTATTTATAGTGATGCATCAAAACAAGGTTTGGGATGCGTACTAATGCAACATGGTAAAGTGGTTGCCTATGCCTCAAGACAACTAAAGCCACATGAGTTAAACTATCCTACTCATGACCCCAGAGTTAGTGCAAAGAGTGCATGCATTAAAGATCTGGGCGCCATTACCTATACGGAGGGAAATGTGAAATCTTCACCGACCACAAAAGTTTGAAATATTTGTTTACAGAAAGAGCTAAACATGAGGCAAAAAAGGTGGTTGGAATTGGTGAATGACTATGATTGCACTATCGCCTATCATCCGGTAAAGCTAATGTTGTAGCCGATGCATTAAGTCGTAAAACAAAAGGAGAAATGTCAAGCTTGATATCCGAACAAGAACATCTTGTAAGAGAATTTGCCAGGATGAGAATTGAAGTAGTGGTACCACCAAAAAGCACGTAAATAGTACTAGCATCTTTGGTGGTGCAACCTACTTTGAGAGAGAAGATAAAAGAAGTTCAACCTCGAGATAAATTTTTGAGCAAAATGAAAGAAAAAGCTCTCGGGAAGGAAATGTAAAAGGATTTGTTATAACAAATGACGGTACTTTGACTTATGAAGGGAGATTATGCGTTCCTAAAGAAGAAGAGCTTAGAAAAGAAATTCTCGAAGAAGCTCATCAGACGTACACAACACTCCCGGAGGTACAAAAATGTACCGAGATTTAAGAGAAGTATTTTGGTGGCGAAGTATGAAAAGAGATATTGGAATTTTGTGGAAAAATGTTTGACTTGTCAGCAAGTTAAAGCCGAACACCAAAGACCATCTGGTTTGCTCAAGTCACTTGACATTCCAGAATGGAAATGGGAGCACATAACTATGGATTTTGTGGTAGGACTTCCACCATCAGTAAAGGGAAACAAGGCAGTTTGGGTTGTAGTAGATCGGTTAACAAAGTCAGCTCATTTCCTACCAGTTAAAATGACGTTCAGTATGGAGCGATATGCACAAATTTATATTGAGGAGATAGTAAGACTTCATGGAGTTCCCGTGTCAATTGTTTCAGACAGAGATACACGTTTTACTTCTAAGTTTTGGAAAAGTCTACAAAGTGCCTTGGGAACAAAGCTAAACTTTAGTACGGCTTATCATCCACAAACAGATGGGCAGTCTGAAAGGACTATACAAATATTGGAAGATATGTTGAGAGCATGTGTGCTCGACTTAGGAAGTAATTGGGAAACATTATTACCTTTGGTGGAATTCGCTTATAACAACAGTTATCAAGCGACTATTGGGATGGCTCCATACGAGGCGTTGTACGGAAGAAAATGTAGATCACCATTATATTGGAGCGAAGTTGGTGAAAGAAAAATTTTGGGGCCTCGAATTGATTCGCAAACTGTTGAGAAGATAGCTATGTGATACAAGATCGAATCAAGATGGCTCAAGATAGACAAAAGTCATATGTCGATAGACGGAGAAAACATATACAATTTGATGAGGAGAAAAAGTATTTGAAAGTAGCTCTATCAAAGGTGTTATTCGATTTGGCGAAAAGGAAAAGTTGAAACCGAGATATATTGGTCCATTTGAAATCCTTACACGAGTTGGAGATTTAGCTTATCGCCTAGCATTACCACCGAGTCTACATCAAGTGTGCACAATGTTTTTCACGTCTCTATGCTAAGAAAGTACATTCACGATCCAAGTCACATCATGAATTATAAGGATCCGACAATCAACAATGACTTAACTTATGAGGAAGCACGGAAGTTGTTTTGAACGCAAGATTCACCATTTGAGAAATAAAGATATTGCTCGATCAAAGTACAATGGAGACGTCATGGCAGTAAATGAAGCTACTTGGGAGCGTGAAGAAGAGATTCGTGTCAAGTACCCAAGTTTTTCAATTCCGTGTAAGATATCAATTTTCGAGGACTAAATTATATTTAAGGAGAGTAGAATGTGATAGCCACTAACTAAAGTAAGGGTTACTTAGGGGTTATTTTAGGGATTAGGGTTATATAGATATTATGGGCTATTTTAGGTTAGATGTTTAGGGGTTGTAATTAATTAGTATAAATAGGTGTAATCTCATACATAATTTTACACCAAAATTTCAAATAATTAGGTAATTATATTTTCTCTCTAATTATCATTCAAGTTTCATATATATATCTATATATATATATATATTCAAAATTCACAAACTTCTTTCAATATTTTTCACAAATTCTTTTATTAATTAGTTTGATTTGTTAAAATCACATATATTAATTATATAATTTTATTTAATGTAGAAAACGAAGGGGTCGAGGATTAGGACTTTTACTGTTCATTTTTCTACATCGAATATCTGCGATTATCAAGGTAGGGATTTCCATATTATTTGTCTTTATTTAATGTTTCGTGATTGTACTTCATTGATTGAAATAAATGTCAAGAGGAAATAAATTCATATAAGCTAGGGGCTATGAAAAGGGTCCGGATCAAATGTATCTTTTGGGGTGAACCCGCAATGCTATATGCGAATCGCGGTCGAGGAAAAAATAGGAAATGAATGAATTTATCTTTGTAATTATGTGAATGTTTTTCATGTTATATTAAATATTGACAGATATATCCCTACCGAGCGAGATGAAGCTCACTCCCTATTATTATCATGATTTTCGGTTGAGGAATCCTATCAAGATATGATGTTGTGGATGGTGGAATAAATCATGCTATATTTTAAATAATTATGATCGGACTAAATTTTAGATTTATGTCTTTAATTTTTCCGGTTTATGCTTGGAACAATTGTTGAATATTTAATTTGGAAGATGTAATATTATTATTATTATTATTATTATCATTATATTTTTTTCCTAAGAATTAAAATTCTAAATCAACTTTTTGATCATTATTGGGATCACTTTAATGTATAAATTTATGTTTTCTTAAAAATATTTTTAGAATACTTTAATTTTATAAAATTGGGTCGTTACACATAAGGTACATATGTAATACGTGTTTGTAACACTTTTTACATTACAATATTTTTGTAACACTTTTGTAGCACTTTATCAATATGTAACGCTTATTTGTAACACTTTTAAATAAGTAACACTTTTTAAGTATCATTTTTTTGTTATTTCTTTTGTAACGCAAATATGTATCACTTTATTTAAGAACCACTCTTGGCAACACTTTATTTTATTAATGGTAACACTTTTTAGGCTAAATTTTAGTAACACAAAATTATAACTATCATTAAATCATGTCAACGATTTATTTAATTAATTGATGTCACAAAATAGGTGAAGACAAAAAAATCACTAAACCTAAAAATTGTATGCATCATGTACTATGGTTTTTTTTACTGAATTTTTATTTTATTTTCATAAAATATTTTAGTTTTGCTTTTATTTTTTATTTTTTACCGAGGTAATTAATTTCGTCGTAATAATCGATGGAAAATGCGCAGTATATATTTTATTATTTTTATTATTTATTTATTTTTTAATTTTTACTAACGAGACCAATTTCATCGTTAATGTTTTTTTATTTTTTTATTTTTACTTTTCAAGAAAACTTTTACCAATGAAAATTGATGGTGTCGGTAATTACTTAGGAATTTTTTACATCGGTAAATTAAATTTTCGTTAGTTATTATTATTTGATATTTTTACTGTTAGAATTTTTTAATCTGTCGTAAACTTTGTTTTTACTTATTTTTGATATTTTTAATTTTTGTGTCCTTTAATATATAATATAATATGATTTTCGAACTATATGCTATATAATATAGAATTTTATATATACATGAGTGTATAATATAATTTAATGTATAATTAATATATAAAATATATTATATATACATATAATATAATTTTTATACAATTTTAATATATATATGTGTGTGTGTGTGTGTGTCTGTCTGTCTGTGTATATATAAAACAAAGAAAAAGTTGTAATAAGAATCAACTTAGCTTAGTGGCAAATTGTTACTTCCACACATAAAGTGTTACCAATAGAGAACTTAATATAACACTTAGAAAAGTGTCACTAAAAGCTAATAAAAGTGATACCTTAGACTATAGGTAGCACGGGCAAGTGCAGTACCATAAAAGTGCTACCTATTGTCTATAGTAACATTTTATAGCTATTAGGTAATATTTTTTGGGTGTTACCTAATATCATTTATGTTGTAGTGTATGTAACACTGTAGAAGAATGTTTTTTAAAGTGTTACAAATACAAAAAGTGTTACATAAGATTCATATGTAACACTTTAGAAATATTTTTTCAAAATGTTACCAATAGAGAACTTAATGTAACACCTATAAAAAATGTCACTAGAAGCTAATAAAAGTGATACCTTATACTATAGGTAGCATGGACAAATGCAGCGCCATAAAAGTGCTACCTATTGTCAATAGTAGAATTTTATGACCATTAGGTAACATTTTTTGGGTGTTACCTAATATCAATTTGTTGTAGTGTGGAAGATTGCTTCTCATATTATTACTCTTCATTAATATACAATCACAATATCAATGATTATTAGAATTTTAAAGTGCTTGTAAACGTGTGCTACAATATGCTAGGATATAGGATACTATAGTAGTTTAACTCACCCAAACATAACCTCTTGTTGAATGCGGAGCTAGGGATGGCAATGGTGAGGGTTTGGGACGGGTTTGGCAAAACACAGACCCAACGCGCAAAGAAATTCATGGATCCGGACCCGCCCGCCCGCCCGTTTTGGACCCACGACCAAAGTGAGTTGAACCCGCCGAACCCGCTACAATGGAAAATAATGTCAGTTTCAAGAAACTATTCAGCTCTATGTTCTTTTAATTCAAAATCTACTTTGTTGTTTAAAATCTAAATTTTAATTTTATATTTAATTTATTAATCATTCAAGCTTGTTTGGTGGCACCCCATTAAGTTGAATAATTGATCAATCTTTTTCAATTCTTAGAATCTTCAACATACTACTGATTTAACAGAGACGAGATTTTCAATTATCTCATTGCGAAGAATTGAAGTAGTACATTGTAGCCCCGATGTTTTATTCAATAACTAATATTAAAATTGACTAAGTTAATTATATACGAGGCGAGTTCATAAGGACTGTTACTCCGCCCTGACCTGGTGGACCTTTTCAAAATGGGCCCACAACTCGCCCCAAAACCCGTTTGGTTAGTTTGGTTATATCATAATTCTAAAAAATTAGTGAAACTTATTTTAATCGTGGACTCGAGCCAAACTATTACAAAGGCTAAGATTGCAAACATCAAACGAATATTGCTTTCTCATTACCCTCAACAAAAAAATACAAGTGGTAATGCAAAACTGAATGTAGTAGACAATGAAATTAAAAAGGTACAATCCACTTTAAACATTAACAAAAACATAGAGGACATCAATTATGTCTACATAATGCTCGAGCAAATAATGCGACATGGGAAAAAAGACGGCCAAAAGAACCAAAATGACAATTAAGCAAAAAACATAGAGGACATCAATTATGTCTACATAATGCTCGAGCAAATAATGCGACATGGGAAAAAAAGACGGCCAAAAGAACCAAAATGACAATTAAGCAAAATGTTAGTGAGATCCCCTCAAAAAAAAAAAAAAAAAAAATGTTAGTGAGATCAAAATTTCAAGTGATGATAAAAACACTCCCAAACTATCAAAAATAAATATGCAAAGAGATTGTTATAATTAGTACATTCAGCAATACTAAAAAGGGTAATGTTTTGCACAATGTGAGGATTATTTAGATGCTTTTTAAACAAAATTATTTTTGGATACAATTCTATGACAAATTCAATTATATTCTCTTACATGTGTTTTTGGGTCAACATGTTGGAATTTGGTTGTGAAATAGGTATTGACCCGATTTTGACCAAATAATTAAGTGGTTTCTATTAGTGAAAAATGGAATTAAATTATTTGTAAAAATTCTACTAAGAGAGTAGATGAGAATAGCATTTTGAATTTCTCAAAACCAGTTTAGGGTGAATGAGAAATTAATGCTAGAAGTTAGCCACTTAATATTAGAAAATAGTATGGAAAATGGAAAATGTGGGATAGGAGAAATGCTCTATCCCATATAGGAAAATGAGGCAAAGTTTGCACACTTGATAAATCCAAAGTTGGACTTATGGGTTTGAGCTCTTGGGGCACCCAAGTTTTTAAAGTGGTGATGATCTACATGCTTGTGGGTTTGGTTCAAAACCACACAAGCGCGCACGCCGCCGCCGGCCGACCCGGCCCGGGTCTAGGCCGTGGGCTTGGGCTTCAAGGCCCTTATTCTTTTTGGACCAAAAACCTTTAAAATAAATAATTAATTAATTTTTAATTAAAGTATCCAATCGAACCTGTTCGTATCCGAAAGCATGGGCGGACCACGACCCATGCGTTGGTCGTGCGTCAAGTTAAACCTTTGTCATTTTCATTCGCATCCGAGCACGGGCATGTACGGCCGCGTGCGCAGGTCGCGGTGTGCCGATACAAAAGGCTGAACAGATGCACATATTTGTAAACATGTCTTTTCGAGCCAAAAGACATGATTTTTCCATGCGGGCACTGATGCCTATAAAATAAAAGCCCCTGCAGCTTGATTTTAGGTATGAAAAACGCAAGATAATAATCGAGTCATTTGCATTATCAAAGATATTGAATTCCCCCTGTTCAAAAGCTTGAAAGTCTAAACACTTTTAGTTATTTGTAGTTCCGATTTTTGCAAGTCTTTGCTAAATCGAAATAGCTAAAGTCGTTGTATCTTAGAGATGAACGTCGGAATCGCAAGCTCTTAGTATATGGGGCATTTTTCATTTTGCGAAGATCGAATCTAACTCGTGCCTCGACTCAATCCAAACACTAAACCATTCTCCTTAAACAAGAAACCTTCGTAATTTTACCCAACAATCGCAAGACGAAAAACAAGACGCGTTTGTTCAAAGATGACTTGATTTCATTCACTCGATGGATGTTGCTCCCCGCTCACGGTGAAAGCCGCTCAAGTTATCCGCCGACTTCAAACGCGGCAACAAAAGATGTTGTTCTACTTGAGAACCTTGGGTGTCCTGGTTTTCGAAGGAGGACCCTTACCATTGGTGATGAGGAAATCGACAACCAATGGAGAATCGTTGTGGATGCTTGGTATAACAACGATTTTCTGTGTCAAAACTACATTTTGAACGGACTAGAAGACAATATCTATAACGTATATAGTTCATTCAAAATATCCAAAGAGTTGTAGAACTCTTTGGAGAAGAAGTACAAAATGGAAGATGCCGGCACAAAGAAATTTATTGCCAGCAAATTTCTCGAGTACAAGATAGTTGACACAAAGACAGTGATTATCCAAGTCCAAGAGATTCAGATCATACTTCACGACTTAGTGACTGAAGGGATGATTCTGAACGAGTCCTTTCAAGTAGCTGCAATAATTGAAAAATTGCCGCCATTGTAGAAGGATTTCAAGAATTACGTCAAGCACAAGCGCAAAGAGATGGGGCTTGAGGATCTGATTGTTCGGCTTCGAATTGAGGAAGACAACCGAAAATCTAAAGTGAAATCCAGTAAGTCTGGAATGGAGGCCAAGGTCAATCTTGTTGAATCGAGCACTAGCAAGAAACGTAAGCATTCTGGAAAAGACAAGGGAAATGCCAAAAAGTTCAAGAAGAATTGCTACAACTGTGGCAAACCGAACCACACGGTCAAGGATTGCCGACACCTGAAGAAGGGCAATCAAGGTGGCAACCAACAAGCCAATGTGATGGAGGACAAGTTGGTTCCAATGGACATGTCAGAGCTCGACCTCACCGCCGTTGTGTTTGAAGCCAATATGGTGGATAACCAAGTGAGTGGTGGATAGATACCGGGGCTACTCGACACATTTGTGCCGACAAGGAGATGTTCTCCTCCTACACTTCGATAAATAGAAGGAAGATTTTCATGGGATACTCTTCGACTTCCAACATCGTGGGGCTTGGCAAGGTTGTGCTCAAGATGACTTCCGGAAAGGAGCTTACGCTTGTAGATGTGCTGCAGGACATCCACAAGAATTTAGTTTTCGGTCCTTTGCTTAGTAAGGTCAGGTTTAGACTAGTGTTTGAGTCCAACAAGTTTGTAATGACCAAGAATGGTCAGTTTCTTTGTAAAGGCTACCTTGATAAGCGACTTTTTAAGATGTCTGTATTGTCTGTTTTTGCCAAGAGGCGAAGAATAAAACTATTACTTCTGTTAACTTGTTGGATTGTTCTAATTTATGGCATGATAGATTAGGACACATAAACTTCAACGCAATTAAAATGTTAGTGAATCTGGAATTAATAACTTCATTTAAAACCGATTCACAAGACAAATACGAAATTTGTGTTGAAGCAAAATTGGCCAAAACACCGTTTCATTCAGTAACGAGAAGTACAAAACCTCTCGAGTTAATCCATACATATGTGTGTGATTTAAAACTTGTGCAAACTCGAGGTGGGAAAAAGTACTTCATAACGTTTATAGACGATTGCACAAGATATTGCTATATGTATCTTTTGAAAAGCAAAGATGAAGCTTTAGTAGCTTTTAAGACTTATAAGAATGAAGTTAAAATCAGCTTAATTTGAAAATTAAGATGATTCGAAGTGATAGAGGCGGAGAGTATGTTGCTCCGTTTGAAGAGTTTTGCTCGGAAGCAGGTATAATTCATCAAACGACTGCTCCCTACTCACCTCAATCAAATGGAGTTGTAGAACGCAAAAATGATCGTGCTCTTAAAGAGATGATGAATGCAATGTTGATAAGTTCTAGCTTACCCCAAAACTTGTGGGGGGAAGCCATACTTTCTGCAAACTACATTCCTAATAAGATCCCACACAAAGGTGAAAATAAAACTCCATATGAGTTATGGAAGGGACGTAAACCGTCATATAAATACCTCAAAGTGTGGGGTGTTTAGCTAAAGTCGAAGTACCTAAGCCGAAACAAGTTAGAAACGGTCCAAAGACGATCGATTGTGCTTTCATTGGATATGCCAACAATAGTAGTGCATATCGCTTTTTAGTGCACAAGTCAGCTATTCCTGATATAAATGAAGTTATATATGATCATTGAATCAAGAAATGTTATATTCTTCGAGAATATCTTTCCGAACAAAGAAAGGAAAGAAGAAAGTTCGAGTAAACGAACTTATGAAACTGCAAGGTTACCTCAAAGTGATGATAAAGAGGAACCAAGATGCAGTAAAAGAAAAAAAGTAGCTAAATCTTTTGGTCCTAATTTTCTAACTTATATGTTAGAAAACGAACCCCGAACTATACAAGAAGCATTGTCTAGTCCAGAAGCTCCTCTCTGGAAAGAAGCTATCAATAATGAAATAGATTCCATCATGCAAAATCACACTTGGGTGTTAGTTGATCTCCCACCGGGTTGCAAACCTTTAGGATGCAAGTGGGTCCTTAAAAGAAAGTATAAAGCAGATGGATCTATTGACAAGTATAAAGCCCGTTTGGTAGCTAAAGGGTTTAGACAAAAGGAGGGATATGACTTTTTTGATACATATTCTCTGTTACGAGGATTACATCCATTCATGTTCTCATTGCTATTATTGACCTTGCATAACCTTGAGATACATCAAATGGACGTTAAGACTGTCTTCTTGAATGATGAACTTGAAGAGGAGATTTATGGAACAACAAGAGGGGCACGTTGCACCCGGCCGAGAGCGAAAGGTGTGTAAACTTGTTAAGTCACTTTATGGACTAAAACAAGCACCTAAGCAATGGCATGAAAAGTTTGACTCGATTTGTGAAGTCAAATGGTTTCAAGATCAACGAATGTGACAAGTGTGTCTACATTAAAGGTACTACAAATTATTACGTCATATTAGGCCTTTATATAGATGATATGTTGATTATGGGTAGTAGTCATGGCTTAATCATGAATACTAAGAATATCTTAAAGAAGAACTTTGACATGAAAGATATGGGAGTATCGATGTTATATTAGGGATTAAAATCTCTAGAACTTGGATGGAATTGTCTTGTCACAATCCCATTATGTCGAAAAACATACTTAGAAAGTTTAATGCTTTTGATAGTCCTCGGCTAAGACACACCTGTAGATCTAAGTCTACACTTGGCCAAGAATAGAGGCGAACGGTTTCTCGGTTTGGAATATGCAATGATAATTGGCAATTCGATATACTTAATGAATTGTACACATCCGACATTGCATATTCATAAGTAAGCTAAGTAGTTCACAAAATAACCCAAGTACGGATCACCTGAAAGCCGTGACAAGGGTACTTAGATATTTAAAGTATGAACTATGAAATACTTTATACGAGATATCCAACAAAAAGATTAGAAGGATATTGTGATGCCAATTAGATATCGGACACAAAAGACTCCAAGTCCACAAGTGGATATGTTTTCACAATAGGTGGAGGAGCAGTATCATGGAAGTCTTCTAAGAAAATGTGCATAACTCGATCCACTATGGAATCCGAGTTCATTGCTTTAGATAAAGTCGAGGAGAAAAGCGAGAATGGCTCTTAAACTTCTTAGAGGATATTCCTTATTGGAATACGCATGTACATTTCTTTGTTTTGATACATTGTGATAGTCAATCAACAATTGGAAGGGCATAAAGTAGTATGTATAATGGTAAGTCTAGACATATATGTCGAAGACATAATACCATTAGACAGT
The DNA here is from genome assembly GCA_016081115.2 of Rehmannia glutinosa. Classification (NCBI taxonomy): domain Eukaryota; kingdom Viridiplantae; phylum Streptophyta; class Magnoliopsida; order Lamiales; family Orobanchaceae; genus Rehmannia; species Rehmannia glutinosa. Next base: position 38,145 of record JABTTQ020000704.1, read on the forward strand.
TGATTTCGAATGGGGTCATTTTGGTTGAATACGTGAAGTCAAAGGAAAACCTTGCGGGTCCACTTACAAAAGGCATAAATAGAGATCAATTGTATAAACTGTTAAAGGAAATGGGTTTAAAATCCACAAACTAAAGAATATTCATAGCGGTAACCCAACCTTGTGAATTGGAGATCTCAAGACCTTGGTTCAATGGGAAAACTAAGTTACGAATATTCAACTGAACACTTGGAAAATGTGTTAGCTCATTCTCAAAACATCCAAGTAAATGAAAACCTGCTGAATGTGGTGAGGTTAAGTTTAAGACTTTTAATGATTCCTATACCGAAAGGTGGAGTGTGGCAGGATACTCTTCAATAGGAGATCACCTATATAAGTGAGAAGTAATGGCCGTTTCAAAGAAACGCTTATGAATATAAGATATGGTCCAGGGCCGAAATGGCCACAACGTGAGAACAACAAGTATTAGAATTGTTATTGTGTAAGTACTGTTGTCTCGGTTTATACAAACGACTGAGTAGTTCAATACATCGCGTCACTAAGCAGCTAGTAAATCCGATAGTATTTTACTAAGGAAGGTTCAAAGCCACAAGCTACCTATTCCGATGCAATAATGATTCGTTGAGACTTTCAAGCTTAATCGCAAACCGCATGCATTAATTTCATTCATGTGAGGGATTGTTGGAATTTGGTTGCAAAATGGGTATTGACCCAATTTCGACCAAATAATTAAGTGGTTTCCATTAGTGAAAAATAGAATTAAATTATTTGTAAAAATTCTACTAAGAGAGTATATGAGAATACCATTTGGAATTTCTCAAAACCAATTCCGGGTGAATGAGAAATTAATGCTAAAACTAAGTAAGCCACTTAATACTAGAAAATGGTATGAAAAATGAAAAATGTGGGATAAGAGAAATGTTCCATCCCACATAGGAAAAAGAGGCAAAGTTTGCTCACTTGATAAATTCCAAGTTGAACTTATGTGTTTGGGCCCTTGGGGCACTCAAGTTTTTAAAGGGGTGAGTACCTACATGCTTGTGGGTTTGGTTCAAAATCACAAACGCGCGCGCCGCCGTCTCCCGCCCTTTGTCCGCCCGCCACCGGCCTAATCCGGGTCGGGGTCGTGGGCTTGGGCTTGGGTTTCAAGGCCCTTATTCTTTTTGAACCAAAAACCTTTAAAATAAATAAATAATTAATTTTTAATTAATTAATTAAAGTTTCAATCGGAACTTGTTCGAATCAGCGCGGCGGGCGGACGACGGTCCATGCGCCAGGTCATGCATCAAGACGAACTTGTTCACAATCGACAAAGCGAAAAGCACGACCCATGCGCCTGGTCGCGGCGTCAAGTTGAAACTTTGTCATTTTTGTTCGTGATCCGAAAGCACGAGCGGACGCATGTCCATGTCCATGCATCGGGTCGTGCATCAAGTCAAAACTTTGTCATTTTTCATTTGCATCCGAAGACGGGCACACGCGACGGGCGTGCGCCAGTTGTGCGCCGATGCGAAAGGTGAACATATGCACTTGTTCACGAGAAACATGTCTTCCGAGCCAAAAGACATGATCTTTCTATACGGGCATCTAATGCTTAGAAGCCTATGCATGCAGATGATTTTAGGTACGAAAAATACAAGATAATAATCGAAGTCATTTGCATTATCATCATATTGATTTCCCCTGTTTAAAAGCTTGAAAGTCCAAACAATTTTAGTTTGTAGTTAGGTTTTGCAAGTCTGCCGCTAAACCGTAATAGTTAAAGTTGTTGTATCTTAGAGACGAACGTCGAAACCATAAACACTTAGTATACAAGGCGTTATTATCTTGCAGTCCGAATCTAATTCATGACTCGACTCAATCCAAACACTAAGCCATTCTCCTTAAACAAAGAAACCTCCGTAATTTTACCCAATACAACAATATATTTATTATATATGCATAGAAATTGTCTAAACAAAAATGTTTATACTATAATCAAATTAAATTATATCACATTTTAATCTTGCAAATTTCTCTTGAAGTCAAACTGTGATGTATAATATTAACAATATTAAAAGTATAATTAAAATAAAATGCATTATATTAATAAATTATTTTAAATTAATTAGCAAAATAATATGGTTCACGTGCAACGACGCACCTTATTAGTTGTAAAAAATAGATGAATCATTTTCCTATTTTTTTTAACTTCTAGCATATATATACACATAAATGGGAAAGACCTTTTCATAAATCAATCCATACATCAACCCTATATACTAAAAAGAAAAACAAGCCGCCACATGTTTTTACTTGAAGCCAGTACACGTGTCAACACCTTATTCCTCCAAATCTATGTGTCATTTTAATATTTAGCCACGTGTCAATCCATGCCACCACCTTATTCTTCCAATTATAAATTGATTTACTATATCAATTTACTATCAATCTATCATCAACTTAATAATTAAATTTCCTATTTCCGTATATAACTATTAAAATCTAATCAAACATTTAATCAGCAAAGTTATCAATTTTGCAAAATCAATATTACCGCAAAATCCTATATTTGATATATTTATATATGTATATGTATGTATATCCAAGACATTTTTTGAGGAATTTTCCTTATAATGTATTAATTAATTTAAGATATTTAATATATTTATATTTGTATATTTAATATATTTATGTAAAAACAAGCTGCCACATGACTTCACCTCTGCAATTTGGTACAAAGAAAAAACAAGCTGCCACATGTATTCACCTGAGCAGTTTGGTACGCGTGTCAACACCTTATTCTTCCAAATCCATGTGTCACTTTCATATTTAGCCAAGTGACAATCCATGCCACCACCTTATTCTTCCAATTATAAATTTGATTTACTATATCAATTTACTATCAATCTATCATCAACTTAATAATTAAATTTCCTATTTCCATATATAACTATTAAAATCCAATCAAACATTTAATCAGCAAAGTTATCAATTTTGCAAAATCAATGTTACCGCAAAATCGTATATTTAATATATTTATATATGTATATGTATTTATATCCAACACGTTTTTGATGAATTTCTTATAATGCATTAATTAATTTTAAGATATTTAATATATTTATATTTGTATATTTAATATATTTATGTAAAAACAAGTCGCCACATGACTTCACTCTCGTAATTTGGTACACGTGTCAACACATTATTCTTTTAAATCCATGTGCCACCTTCATATATAGACACATGGCAAACCATGTCACCACCTTATTCTTCCAATTATTTGATTTTCTATATCAATTTATCATCAACTTAATAATTAAATTTCTTATTTCCGTATATAATTATTAAAATCCAATCAAACATTTAATCAAAGCAAAGTTATCAATTTGGCAAAATCAATGTTACGGCAAAATCGTATATTTAATATATCTACATATGTATATGTATGTATATCCAACCCGCTTTTTGAGGAATGTTCCTTATAATGTATTAATTAGTTTTTTTAATCCAATTAAATATATGTATATATACGATGGTTTAATCCAATCACTATTTAATCTAATCAAATATTTAATCGGCAAAATCATTATCAATTTGACAAGATCAATATTTAACTATCGACTCCATTGATTTTATCAAATATTAATCCAATCAAATATCTATATATTAATTAAATTTCGTAATTTCGCCTAAGATCTATTGATTCGATTGATTTTCCGTATATAACTATTAACCCAATATTCTTCCAATTATAAATTGATTTATTATCAATTTACTAATTAATTAAATATCCATATTTCCATATATAATGTTGACTCGGTTAATTTTTCTTATAATGTATTAATTAATTTAAGATATCAACCCTATATACTAAAAGAGAAAATAAAGTTGACAAATATCATTACCTCATTAATTTTGACATTTGTTAACTCCTCATTCTCTCATATCAACATGTCTACTTTATAATTATCCATATGCGAGTCTTATCTACAAATTAAAGGTTTTTTAAAAGATTATAAATTAAAAAGATAATAACAAATTTAAGAAATAAGAAGTAATCTAAATATCAAGAATTTATCTACACTATCATTTAAAAATATTATCTTTCAAAAATATATTTGGTTTATATACACCTTTTAATTTCCGATTTATGCTAACACCAACGTACATTTCAAAATACTCTTATTAAATCCAGTTTTGACCATTAACAAATTATATTCACAATTAAATAAATAATCTAAACCAAATTATAATCAAATTAAATAAGCCCAACAACCCTATATACTAAAAGAAAAAATAAAGTTGACACATGCAATTAGCTCATTAATTTTGGATATTTGAAGGCAACAAAGTGTTATACCTAAAATTAAAAGATAGCAAATTTATTGAAGATTATAAAAGATAAAATATAATCCAAAAATTAAAGGATTTGTTTACAATTAGTTTAAAAAGTGTATGTTGATTCAAATATTTTAAATTTGTTATACTGAAATTTTATTATTGGATAAATCCCGTGTAACACACGGGTGTTATTCTAGTGTATATAATATATCCACAAACTCTCTTTTCACTACTTTATATTAATTAACCACCAATCGGAAAGAAATATCCAACTTCTCTAGATAAGACGAAAATAACTTCTCAGTCAGTAGCGAATCCAGAAATTAGTAGTAGAGTGAGCTAAAAAAACAAAAAATTAACTACAAATATATATATATATATATATATATATAAGAAAGATTTTTTTAATATTCAATGAATTCTTGGCAAAACTTCAAAGTGTAAAATTCATCAATAATAGAATATACATTTATACTGTTTTTAAAAAATCTCGTTCAATGAAGAGTATCAAACAATCTTAAAGAAATTCATCCCCATTTTATTACAAAGTGACGTCTTCACATGTTTCATTATTGAAATGTTCTTTCAATTGTGGCAGTAGAAACATGTAGTGTCAAAATAAAATGAATTAATATCGTTTTGTATCTTCAAAAGATCGAGGAAAAATAATAATTAGAGAAAAGAAATACATATTTTATCCTACCCAATAAGTAGACAATGACAACAAAATTAATTAATAAAATCAAAAATTACAACAATAAGAAAAGTTTCATTATTAAATCTTGGAAGTAGGGTCTAGAATGTACACTCGGTGACACAAAAATTGAGAAATTAGGAAGAAGAAACTCCAAGTTTTAACTCTTTGCTATTGCCGTTAGGTTTCTCCATTCACTTGAAAATTGAAAAAGTGAATTTGTCTATATATTTTTTCTTATTTTGAGACCATTGAAATTAAAACATAATTGGACATTTATTGGAACATGAGGTAGTTGGAAGACACTTGGATTTGATTTGTTGGGTTGCGGTCTAAATATAAAAGGGATAAAAATATTTAACCCGCCGAACTATGGCCAATTTTACACTTTGCCTACTAAACTATTTTTTGTTACACTTTGCCCTCTGTACGATGCGAATTTTACACTTCGCCATATATGTGCCTTGTATGGACATTTTTGCCCCTATAGTTGTATCAATTCTTTTAAATAGTTTCAGATACCCATTTAAGCTCTAAGTTGTTGCATTTAATCCCCAAAATTTATAAAATTATCATATAATTTAATAAATCTTAATCTTACTCCAAAACAACTTCCTGAATTTATCAGGTCATTATAATCAAACTGGGTTTTTAGATTTAAAATTGGATATAGTCCATTACGACCATATCAGGCCCAACATGCTTCCGTAAAATTAATAAATCCCTTAAAATTCATACCTTCTTTGACCGAAACAGCCCCGGGTGAGATGGTTCACAACACCACCAGTCGGAAAATTATTGTCCCAGATTTTTTGACAAAAAAGCTCCTCACCTGTTCAACTTCAACCTCGGGGAAAGATGATACGCAAGTTATCCAACTCCTTCAAAGAATTGTTCAAAGACAACCTGGTTCGTTTCCTACTCCGGGCGTATAAGTAATTCTTAAACCAAATGAATTAATACTACATTATGAACACATGTTGAGCGTGAAAGCCTCTTTTTTATTAAGAACTTATAGAAATATTTATTACATTAGTAATCTCCTTTTGGGGGAGAGAATACTTGTTTAGCCTCTCATAGATGAGGCTTGCACTGTAAATACATAAAACTTAAAACTTAAAACACTCGGCTAAAACAAATTTTCACTTAATTTATTATAAGAAAACTAAGGAAAATGTTCGAGGTCCTCAGCTTCCTTCAACTCTCGGCTTTTATAGACTTGAATCCGCACTCAAAAGGCGGACTTCAAATCTTGTTGATATTTATGACGTCACTACTTACGTCATATCCTGCATTATTGCCTCGCCAACTATTTTTCTTTTCTTTCCGCGTGACTCAGCCCATGTGATGTTTGTCGGGGAATCTTTTAAAAATTTGGTTTGCGTGGTCCCCGAGGATAACGCGTCTTGTGAGCTGGGCCCTTGTCTTTTCCAGCTGCATGGTCCTGTCGGTCGGGTTTAGGTCGAAATCATTTCCCAAACTCGGGTTCTTTCTATTCGGGGCATGCTTGACATATCCGATCAATCCATCGGCCAACGTGCACTATGTTACAGAATTTCCGATAGGTTTCTTTGCTAGCCGGAATCTTGCTCTCCCAGAGAATTCTTCTCTTTGTCTCGAAAAGTTCCTCTGCGAATCCTGTTGTTGATCCAGTCATGGAATTCCAAATGAAAGATCCATTTGTTGAATTCTGGAAAAACTTGAATGGATATTTGACTTTGTCCATTAGACAAACCCAAAGTCCCCATGCTCGCCTTGTAGAAGCTTCACCTTTAGAAATTGCTCCTACTAACACTGGTATTTCTTCCGGTGAAGCTGCTTTTATATATTTTAAAGCATTTCCATCCGGTCTTCTTAGCTTGATGAAATGAAAAGCTTCATTAAATCCCTTCTTCGCTGGTTCGGGAGCTGCATTGATAAAATACAGTTCCAAATTATCTCCTCTAGCCAAATGTGGATTGTTGGCCTAAGTCTCGTAAACTGCTTCCCCAATCCATTTTGGTAATTTTAAAATTTCTGGGAATCCGGGTGAGATAGTATAAATTGAAGTTAAAGCTCCAAAAGTATACCATTCATGTACTTCATTTGGATGACTCCCTGGTTTCATCCAAACTCTAGGATACTTGCCTGAGATACCCACCATTGATTTTTCTGGGTTAATACCTCTTCTTGTAACTAATTTCTCCCATTGTTGTTGATAAACCTGCATTGGAGAAATCTTAATCTCGTCAGTTTGAACCTTAGAGTTTGTTGCCTAAGATTCAACTCTCCTCTTTTACCCTGAGGTCTTTGGGTTTACTTGAAGACTCGGGTTTTGACACCGGAGCTTCAACATTCGTTACAGTTTGTACACCCTCAGGGGATGCATCACCTACAACACTTGTGATTATGGTACTTGAATCCATAACCTCCGGGTTAGAGCCCCATTCTCTATTCGCTCTTTTTGCATCGTAGAGATGCACTTTGGAGGAGAGGCCTTGCAGCCGCTAAGAACAATTGTCCTTGAGCAACCGGGCATGCTCGTATTTGACTAGAAATGGATTTTGGTCGCCTTGTTGAAGTCGCCCAAAGAACTCTCGCATTGAGACATAACGCCCCAAAATCTCGCGTTCTAGACTCTCCGCGGTTTTCCCTGAGATGTCTTACTCGTTTAAGGACCTCATCAGCAACGCGTCCTTCCATCTCGTGTCAAACAATCTGTAAGAACATTTTCATGAGATTTTATAAATGACAATATCATAATTATAATATTGACATTCAGTTGGCCATCTAAGTAATTTATCCTTTTCTGGTTTTGATTCAATTTTGTTTTTCAGAAAAGCCTTGACACTTGAATTATCAATTTTTAAAGTAAACTTTTTAGCCAGTAAAAATAAAGGCCATTTTTGAAAGCCTTTCTAACTGCAAAGAATTCTTTCTCGTTGATATGCCATCGATTTGCTTCACTTGGTGTGAATAAACCACTGCAGTATCTGCATGGCACTTCTTCATTTGGTGTAGCCTTTGTAAGAACTGCTGCCCACCAATCATAATTGGCATCTGTGTATAGAACCAGTTCATCCTCATTTTGTGGAATGGCAAGTTTTGGAAGCTTTTTACAAACTTCTTTTAGTTGCTTTATCCCTTCTTGATGTTCGTCTTCCCATTTTAATATAGCATCTTTTTTCAGTAATAGGCTGAACACCTTCCTGTAATGGGCCAGATTGTTTATGAACATTCCAGCAAAATTCACAACTCCAAGAAAACTTTGAAGTTATTTTTTGTCTTTCAACGTATCTGGAAATCCTTGTATCTTTTCCACAATATGGCTTTGTAGGACGATTCCAGATTTATCGATTTCAATTCCAAGGAATTCAATCTGTCTTGTAGCAATCACTGCCTTCTTCTCAGAAAGCACTAATCCTTCCTTGTGGCAAACATCTAAAAATATTTCCAAATGTTTAAGATGCTCCTTCATGTTCTTTGATGCGATTAGAATGTCATCGATATACACGAACATGAAACTGAAATAATCTTTGAAGAGATTATCCATTTTTCTTTGATATACCTGGGGTGCGTTAGCCAATCCCATAGGCATCACGTTCCAAATATAATGTCCTTGTGGTGTAGAGAAAGCTGTGAACTTCTTGCTTTCTTCATCTATCTTAATATGGTAAAACCCCAGATTTACAGTCGAACTTTGAGAATATCTTGGCACCTTTGATACAGTTAACCAGATGTTCTCTGCTTGGGATATAGTATCCGTCGAATTCCAAAATGTTATTAATCCCCTTGTAATTAATAACAAGTTTTGGCTTTCCTTTTTTAATTTCTCCATGGTTTCTGACTAAGAATCCTGGACCGCTATATGGAGAAACTCTTGGTGAAATCAACTTAAGGTCAAGATGTTCCTTAAGTATTTTATGCATATCCTCACGATCCTCCTGGTTCATAAGGATTGGTTTGAATCTCACGAACTTGTACTCCTTTCCTGGTTTGACTTTCAAGGATGCTTTGAGCTCGTTCTTATCCCACCATGCCAAAGGATCTTCATTATAATTCCTTTGAATCTTCTTCTTGATATCTTCGAGTGATATTTGCTCTTCTATGGTAACATCACTCTGTGGATTCTCCATTAAGCTCATCATCAATTCTGCAATGACTTCTGGAGTTACTCGTTCTTCTCCTTGTATTCTGAATGAATACAAGTTATTATCCCATATTTTCTTATCCTTGTAGTTCGAACCAAATTGTCTATAGGATAATAATGCTTCACCAAATTTTCTTATCCCAGATTGTATGCAATTCTAGGATAGACATTAAATGCCAATTTCCAAGATACAAATTTCTCTGTAACCGCTCCAAGGCATGAATTCTTGAGATGTGAGATTCGCTTGTCAAAGATAGCAAGATTGAGTGGCGAATTTATTCCTTCCTTGAATGTCGCCTAAATAATAACTCTTATGGATCCATTATGGATCCATGAAAGTGTGTTGGCAACGTCTCTTTTGATTGTGCTTTTGATCTCTTGGATTTCTCTGTAAGGGACCAACTGCATCTCAATCAGGTTCCCGGTAAACTCCATTGGAATGGCAAATTCTCCTGTTGTTACCATGTGGATAATTTGGTGTTTTCTATTACGAAAACTAATTTTTTCCAAAGCCTTTTCCATAGCTCCGATTGTAAATCCATCATATATCTGAAGGTTTGGATCTTCCTTCATAATTCTCATAAGAGTCTTATGAGAAACCGTAGTGTGAGAGAGGAATCCTGACATATCCTCCCTAACCGTTTGCTGAAGAAATTCTTCTTCACTCCGATTCTGAACTGGATTCACTTCCATCTTCAGAATATATCTCTTCTTCATAGATGCTTTCATCTGAGGGTAGATCCTCAAATTGATATACCTGGATCAAATCTTGATAATAGACAGCTTCTTCAAATTATGGTGTTGCTTCGAACTTTCTGATTCCTCGTTTCTGGTTCTCTGGGCAATCTGTTGAAATATGCCCTCTTGCTCCGCATGTCCAGCAATTACAATCTTTGAAACTTTCATTATCTCTAGTATGAGCTCGCCTGAAAGTTCTTCTCCCTATGGTTCTGCTGGTACTTGCTTGATTTGAACCTGATGATCAGGCTCTACTCCTGCTTGGTGCTGGTCTTTGCCCTAATTTGTAACTTTGGGCTTTTTGCTTTGACCAGAACCTTGTAGGTCTCCATGAAGACCTACTTTTTTGTTGTTGCTTCCCCGGCGGTATGGATGACTTCTCTCCTTCTTCTTATTATGCCGCCTTGGTTGACCTCCCACCATTGTTGGGATATCATCGTCTACGCAACATAGAGGAACTGATTTATTAATTCCTCGTAAGCTCTTGTAATTTCGGTATAATGCGGCCTGATAGCACCATTCGGATATCTTGGCATTTAGGAAAGACATTTTTCTAGCCACAAGATCCAAATCATCAGATCCTTGTATTCCCTAATAAGCATTTCTCTCCGGGGACTCATAATTTTTGCAAAGAAGAGCCGTGAAGCTTCTTTGTCTCCAATCTTCGACTTCCACCGATACTCGGTGAACAACTTGATGTATTCGTCAATATGAAAATATCATGTAACGGAGGCTATAGAGGGCTTGTTTATATCTTTTTATTTTTTCTTATTCTAATCCCTCAAAGTAACCTGTGCCGATAAAATGAATTTTAAATAATTTTTCCATATCATCGACAATCCCTTTTAGTGATTCTCCTGCTGTGACCGCACTTTTCATACTTGCTTCGGTCATATCCCATGCAATCCTTATGGATCCCTCAAGACTCATTTCAAGGAGTAAGATGAAGGAATCTTTCGTAAGATCAAGGGTACTCGTAATCCTCATAGCCGATGCCCATTCGTCAATTAGAACTTCTCGATTTTTAAAATCTGGGATATCCAGATTTAACATCAACCCATATGGATGTATTGGGTCGAGATTTGATCTTCCATAAGGCGTTTGATAAATATTTGGCCTTCTAGAAGGTTGTCGAGTTCCCGCAAGAGGGGGTCGAGCTCTTGTTCCTGAAAGTGTTTCATTCCCTGCGGTGAAATCTCCAATGTGATGTATTGTCTCTCATCCTAGGTTCCATGATTTGAACCCGCACTTTCTGCGACGTTGGGATTTACTGGTGGTGGTGGTGAAATTGGTCTACCTTGTGGGTCATAGCCCATAGGTAACCAAAGCTGTTCCATCTCCTGTGTTCATCTTTAAATCCACAATTCCTAATCCTGTGAAGGATTCTGCAAGGTCATGTAGATCTTTAAGATTCATTTTCTCCATATCCATCACTTTTTAATGTGTAACGGATTTTCATTTGATGATAGCAATTAGCTTTTCATCATCTGTCATTTTTCGTACTACTTCGGTTGGTTTCCTCTTTTGGTGTAAATAGGGTACTGTCCCGAAATCAATACGTTTCTTTCCTCCGGAAGAACTTGGTATGTCCTCCAAGTTCTTGACTCGTTTCTGAATATCATGAAGGATTTCAAGAGTATCCTTCTGATATTTCACCATCGTCTCCATCTAGCTCTGGATCTGATGAACTTGTGCTGGTAGATGAATATGGCGGTTGCCATAATTCTGCACTGTCTTCTGGATCTCTCTAAGATCTTCTGAGATCTTAGATGTATCTGGAAATATCTCGTTCCATTCTGGTACTCCATCAGGAATCATTATTCTAATGGGCATTCTCATGAACTGCCTCTTGGCGATTCATCAGATCTACATATAAGGTCTGGTTTACTGTCCAAAAACTCATATGATATACCACTCGCATTTCGCATTGCCTTAGGGTTTTCCTGTCGGCTCCTGCGCGTTCTTTTTT
>JABTTQ020000705.1:28-126342 GCA_016081115.2 Rehmannia glutinosa
ATAGTTCTGCTTTTTCAATGCCTCATTTCTTTTCTATACTTTGAGTGTGGAATATAACCACCTTCTTGGAATTATTGAACTTGAATTCCAATGAAGAAATTGAGCTTCCCTCATCATGATCACCTTTATTCCCTTGCATTGACTTGGAAAAATGTCTTGCACAAATATTCATTAGTAGCGCCCAAAAATATCAACGTAAATTTGCACAGAAGTAAACAATGTTTGCTCTTTTCAAAAAAATGTAGTATCAACTTTACCTCTTGTAAAATTATTTTGCAAAAATAGCTAAGAATCTATCAAACCATATACGGGATATATCAAGTACAAGGCCTTTTATAAAAATCATTTGGCACAAAATTTTAAACTCCGATAGACTTATTTGAATAAAACCATTTGAAAATTGGAATTAAAATCCATTTGGTAAAGCTTGAAATTTTTCTCAAAGCAAGAATGGGCAAGTAAAGTGCAAATAACTTCTAAATGTGGTATGAGTGGAAAATATTACATTAAAATCAATGCATGTATTGACAATGCCTTTTTGAATTACTAACACTTGCACTTGTTCATCAAACTTGTTGAAATACCAAAAATTTCACGCAAAATCTCAACTAAGAATCTTGCACAAAAGCATAGTAATATCGAGATAATAGAGATCTATAGCAAAGTAACACATCTTGTATGTGAAAATCATCAAGAATATAATACAACATGTAAGTTCAAATAGAAAGCATGAAAGCTATATAAGGTCTCTTTTGAAAATGAAAATACGAGAGCACATAGTTGAGACTTCATTTACAAGAATCATATGAACAAAAGCTTTGACATAAGCATCCAAGAATAATGGCATTTATATGTCAATAAAATGCATATTTGATTAAAATAAGCGCTTTTAGGCATGGCATAATATGTATCGAGTTTATGATATGAATAGCAATAATGAGCGTACCTCGATGGTTAATATCTCTCTTGATATATTACGAGTAGATAACCATTGAAAGAGATATATAAATCCTACCTGATTCTTAAACCAAACTTTGCACAAACATAATAATACATGTAGGTAGGCTAAAGTAGATATCTTAAGCATCTTGTCTTTACATAACTACATAGGAGATAATAAACCACATAAGTCTAAGTAAATGCACAAGAGTTTTAGAAACATTATGCGAGGTCTTCTTTTCAAAAATATTTTGAAAATATATTAAAGACTTTAAATTTTTAAAATAAATATTTAAACTCATTTTGAAAAATCATTTTGCAATTTAGACACAAACAAAAATATGCAGAAAATAAAATACATATTTAAATAGGGAGATACAATTTACCAATTTCGCCATTTCCATGGGTTGTGTCGTTCCCATTGTTGATGATATCTTCCCTTTTTTGAAAATCTTAATGTTGGTGATGGTTTCTCCAATTCCATTCCAAGCATTGTGGCACTTCCCGTTTTGAAAGTATATTTCTCTTTTGAAAAATCATCTTATTGATGATGTCTTTGCCATTTCAAGGATTTTGTTCATCCCATTTTTGATTATTTCCTCTTCTTAGAAAATGACTTTGTTGAAAATGTTTTCTCCTTTGATCAAATGAAATGGCCATTTGATGTTTTCTTAGCGGTATGAATTTTCTTGATTATTATTTGATGCGGAGTACCTAATATAATATTATTTTGTGGTACCCTCAAGTTATAGGTCCTTTGGGATTAGTCTTGGAGACATTTAGGTCTCCAAAGATAATTAGATCAATTTCTAGCCATGAGTATTTACCGTGTATTACTTTTGCCGCAATAAAAGCAAGTAATGTTCTAACATGCGCATAGGAACTCAAATTCTTTTTCATATGTGACAATATTAGGCTCATGATCAAGTTCACCTATTCAAACTATCACAACCATTAACATTCACAACATTGGGCAATTTATTGGTACTCGAAGTTGGATTTTGATAAATCATTTTTCATGCAATTAATATCATCAACAAGAGTACTATTTTTGTTTTTCAAGGTTTCTAATCTTGTCAAGTGTGGTGGTGTGAGCACATGATAGTGATTCATAGGAAGTAAATAAACTATCCTTTTCATTTTTCAAAACATTGAATTCCGTTTTCAAATTTTTGTACTTAGAAGTAGTAAATTTTGGAATTCATTTTGAAGATCATCAAAAATCATTTTGCAAATAACTATAATCATTTTGAATGACAATATCAAAGTAGAGGGTTTAAGACATACCTCGTTTTCTTGATGCCCATAAAACATTTTTAAACTCTTCATAGTTGGAAGTTGTAAAGGAACATTCGCTTAGATTTGAACTTGTATCCGCTGAGAAGTAGATGCTTTTGTTTGACTCCTTTCATTTGCAAATACTCCATAGATGGCTTCTAATTTTTGCCATACTTCATGTGCCGATCGAAGTCCACAATATGTTCATATTCCAAATTAGTAAGTAGAACAATACAAAATATTGAGAGCTTACCATTTAAGGAGATGGTTTTCTTTTCTTCATCATTGAGCTCCTTGAGAGCTTTGGAGGTGTATGGTGTGTCTTTCATTGGAATGGATTCTCCATTGATGATGATGTTCCAAATATCGAACCCGCAACCTTGTAAATAACGTCCATTCTTTCTTTCCAAAATAAATAATTTTTGGAATCAAATAGAGGTGGCTTGGTGGTGGAGGTGCCCGAAAGTTGAGCTTCGTTAAGTAGCAGAAGCGATCGTTCCTCTTCACTCGCGATGTGAAGCAGGCTTGCCAAGTTTGGCTACGTGCCACTTGTAAGTCCAAGCGGCTACGATAATCTAGAGGGGGTGAATAGATTATCTCCATCTTTTCGATTGTACCCTCTTTTTGAACAAAACAAGCCGAGAACGATATAGAAGGTGCGGAATGTAAACAACACACATCGATTTATAGAGGTTCAACCCACCTAGCCCTGGCTCTACCACCCGGTATATCCGGGATGGATTTCAAAAAGAAAAAAGATTTTATTAATTACCAAAATTAATACAGCACCAACTTACAACAACACCTTGAAGAGCACCACACTCTTCTTCAACACCACCTTTGAGATTACCACAATCTCTTGAAGATTACCACAATCTCCAACGGCACCTTGTGAAGATTACACAATCTTCAACCTTGAAAGAATACCAAATTCTTCAACACCTCAACAAGAAGATTACACAATCTTCTTACACCTAACCTAGATCACCCAAGTGTGTTCTCACCACAAGAACACTCTACAAGGATATCTTTGTGTTGAATGATAATCCCAAAAATTCAAAATTGTCGATAATGAATTACACAATTGAGTGTAAAGTGTAATCAAGAAATAGCCTAGACCTCAGGATGTGAAAGTGATAAGCTAGGCAAATTACAACAAGAATAATGACAATAGAAGACCAAGTGTTTGCTTGAGTATATCTTGTTGTGTTGTGTTGTTCTCTCTTGTTGTTGTGCTTCAAATCTTCCTCTATTTTATAGGAGATGATTGATACTTGATAGGCTCTCTTGGAATCTGATATCTACAAAAAAATTGCAATTAAAATCAAGATTATAGCTGTTAGAAATCAATTCCACAATTTAGGGAAAAGGCATCCTCTTGCACAATGGTTAGAATTTTCTTTGTCAAAACATAGGGCGGCCCGATCGCACAATTAGGCGTTTGAAAATAAGAACACATTTTTACAGGCGCCGGTTGTGAGGGTTGGTCACCTAGAAGGTCAGCAGTTTCCCTCTTCAAAAAGCGAAACACGAAGTTTGTAAATTTGACCACGACGCCAGTCTAGGGTCGACCTATCGTCACGGTCATACATAAGGTGACCGGTCACCCTCTTTATTGCCAAACATGAAGTTTTTTTGCACAACTTCCCGAATGCGGGTTGCCCCATAGGGCGGCCGGTTGACCTCAAAATAGAGGAGTTGTCAATTTGTGTCGAAAATGAACTTCAGAAATACTCCAAAAAATAGTAAAAACATTTTAGACCGATCGGGAGTATTAGGACAACATTTAAAAATATTGTTTTGATGTAAAAATACATTAACACAAAATCATTAAAAGTGTTGTCAATTAACTCCGGAAAATATTAAAACCATTTAAAAACATTTAGGAGTATTTGGACAACTTTAAAACCGTTGTTTTGGTATAAAAACAAAATCATCAAAATCATGATAAAATCATTTTATCAAACGAAAATAGTACTCTTGTTGAGGATATAGAATTGCATGAAAAAGGATTTATCAAAATACAACTTGATGTAGATAAAATGGCCAGATATTATTGATGTTCGTAGTTGTAATAAATTGAAACAAGGACTTGATCATAAGCCTAGTGTTGTTTATCATATGAAAAAGAAATCAAGTCTATGCATGTCGGTCATTATGCTCCAAAAATTGTTACTTGTTTTTATTGCGGTAAAAGGTCATCGGTAAAAATACTTGTCGGGCAGAAATAGCTCAATTATTGTTGGAGACCTAAAAGTCTCAAGCTAATCCTAAAGGACCCAAAAACATGAGGTACCACAAAAGCAATGTCATATTAGGTACCCGGCAAAAAAATAATAATCGAAGAAAATTCATACATGAAGACATCAAATGACCATCTCATTTGATCAAGAAAAAGACATCACCAAAATGAATTTCCAAGAAGGAAATATTATCAACAAAGGGAAGGATATAATCCTTGAGATGGAACAATCGCGGAGATATCATCAACAGATGATTTTCAAAGGGAAGATATCATCAACAATGGGACGGCACAACCCATGGAAATGGCGTAATTGGTGGCTGTATCTCCCCCTTACATATACATTTTAATTTAGTATGCATGTTTTATTTTTGTCTAAATTGCAAAATGAGTTTTCATAATTTTAAAATTAAGGTCTTCTATATATTTTTATTTTAAAATCCTTTGAAAATGTAACACCTTACCTGTAACATATATACACTTAAAATACAAATACCAACTTAAATGCATTACCCTTTAACATTTTATGCAGTCACTCATATTATTATTGCAAACATATTATGTGAACACAAACATTGTTCCCCACGAATGAAGCGGTTTTCAACATCATTTTTGCATACATATGTTATAATACGAACCATTTATAGACCACATTAACATAAACCAAGATCCTAAAATAATATACGAATGATGAAATTTGAGGAAAATTTGAAATCACCGGCCCGACCTTGGATCTATCTTCATTATCTTATAAAGCTTCTACATGTCAACCCGTCTACATAATCAAAATAATTGACATTGCAATTGGTGAGTTGCAAGCTCAATAAGTATAATCGGGGTAACAAAGTTGTTTAACATCACACAAGCGCATGGCATCCTTGACCACAGGCACATCGTCAACAGAGAGTAAATCACATCGATACATACTCAATGCAAAGTGCATCTCGATAAAATATGACATCAATACAAGTATCATCGATACATCTTACATTCGATTATATCATTAATAAATACCGAATGCATATGCTTGGTCATATTCTTTTCTTTGTATGGACCATCCATTATCCAGAATAAATCGTGATCATGAATATGGCCATGGCACTCTTGTAATTCATAACACATATACTTGAGTTCAAGAACTCGGGGTAGGCCACGTACGGTACTACGTATGGAAAAATTAAAAATATATAACCACGTGATTCAAGGATATTGGTGGCCATGCGAAAGTCCTTTTATCTATGATGAATGCATATTTCATATCACATAATTCATATCCATATAAATTATCATCAATACATTTCATATATCTAAATTCCATATCAATATCATATTATTTCTGTTTTTCATTCATATCAACATCATCATAATATCACCAAAACAACCATATAATTCACATTTATAACACATTGGATTCATATTCACAAAAATCGACACATATGAAATTCATTCAAAAACATCAATCATACAATTACATAAGAGTCAAATAACAAATTACAAGATTATACTCCACAAAGGTGAAGTCATATCAGGTCGTCTACTCAACCTTATTCGACTTCTTTATCGAGATTTTGACCTATAAATATATCAAAAATGCATAACCAAATTTAATATCATACACTAAGTATTAATGAAGTCATGTATGTATGCCATGTATGCATTTTAACTAATCACAATTGACAAAACTTAGAAAATATTCAACTAAAACGTCTAAGAAAATTTCACTGCGGCAGCCTTTAGTATTTTCACCATAACCTTTCTTTATAGAAACTGATATTAAGATGATTCAAGTTGGACTGAAAATATAATTCAATTTTCTACAACTTGTATGTTTTACAAAACTCCACATTGAGATACATCGGTCGAAATAGAGGCAATATAGAAGAAGCTGCTTTGGCGAGAAGCAGGGGATCATGTTGTCACCTTATAGTTCATGTAGATTTTCACATCTTAATGTATTCAATCACTCCAAATTTTACCACAATAAACTAACATGTATAAAAATATAACCATGCCTTCAAATAATTAAAACTCATGATTTTAGACCTTCAAATGCAACTTTCTCTACAACATAGTAAAAACAGATTTTTATACTATAGCAACTTTTGTTTTTTTGTTCTTTCTTGTTTTACAAACCTAAATCTGATTTTTGACTCTTAAAAACTCAAAAACATAAACTAAACTCATTCATAAACATTTTTATGAACATATATTTAAGATCTAACCATTATATTACATGTATTGAAAGATTAAAGAGCAAACATTCACAACTATGACTATATGTGCTATCAAATGTTTATATAACAAAAATTAACAAAAACTAGATATACTTACCAATTATTTGAGTATATATCCTTCTTAACCAAAGATATATATGTAAGATTGCTTTCCTAAACAAAAATCAAAGAAAAGTTGGAAGAATCTTGGATTTTGATGAAGAATGAGCATACGTAAGTTTTTTATTCATTTTCTTTCTTTCCTTGTTTTGTTTTGTTTTTCCCAATCAATGATGAAACTTCCAGATTCATTTCACCATGTAGCTGTCAAAAATTCACATTAAAAGAAGCAATAATGCAAAGTTTTCAAAAATTGCACTTTAGCCCTTAAAGTGTGTTTAAAATGCATATTGACCCCTCAACTTATGATTAACAATTAATTACATATACATGTATTTAAAAATGTATACTCAACATATATTTGTACTTTATAAACTCAAATAAATCAATTGATATAATAGAATAAAGCTCAAAATATTTATTACCCGATTTCTTTAAATAGTGCACAAGTAGTAACCTAACATAATTAAACTAAAAATTGACATATCAAGATTATTCATGTGTTCTAATGTCAATATGAAATATTAATATGCATGTATTTATGTTTATAAATGATATAAATCATGTAAATAAATATGAAAAGTTAAGTTATGAGAAAATGAGACCTTACATATTGTTTTAAACTCTTGTGGATCTCTATAGCATAAGTATTTTATTATGATATCTCTTATTGTTTGGCCTAAATTTGTGCTATTATATCTTGTGCAAAATTTGTTTAAAGTATTGTGTAGGAACTCATTCGCTATCGTCTATTAATTCTTCTAAGAGATTCTTAAACCATCGAGGTATGTTCACTCGTATTATTCTTAGAACTCGATATTTTGTTTGTATATTGTTTATGCACTTATCTTTCAAAACTATTTCATTTTATCTCCTTAAGTGCCACTAAATGATTTTGTGATTTTTCTCAAACGGCACTACTCGTAAAATCTCGTTTTCTCGAATTCATGTTTTCTCGAAACTCATATTTGTTGGATTTAGTCCATAATTATCTTTTTGCAAAGTTTTAAAACTTTTGGGGTGAAAAATTGAATTTTGGAAAATTAAGGAAAATGAAATTGCTGGCGGTACCGGGAGCGGTACGGTCGACCCGGGATCGGCGGACCCGTCGGCCAGTCGGCCGGGTTATATTAGACGGGCGAGAATATTTTATATTGAAACAAGAGGTCGCTACTTTTCTTTTCTCCTTCTAAAATCGACGAACCCTAGTTCCTTCTTCCTCAAATATTTCTCTTATTCTCTTATTATTTCTCTAATTATCTCATCTTTGAGTTTATATCACTCAAATTCATCTTGTTTTCATGGCACCTCGTCAATTCACTGAGATGAAATCCTCAAAAAGAGAGAAGAACGCAAAGGAGAATCTTTCTCCAACCCCCAACAAGATGATATTCCACGAGAGATAATCAAAACCGGCTCACGAAGAAGAGATTGATGAATTGAGAGTCGGGGTTTCAAAATCAAACATTCATTGAGATTCAAGTAAGTTATCACTTTACGAGCCTCCCTCTAGAGCCAATAGATTTCGATTTCGATTTCTAAATAAACTTGCGGAGGAGCATTATGAGAATATTGGATTGAACGATAAGAAAATTGCTTGCACTCGTATTGTTCGATTTATGGCTTTTCATGATGAATATCCAAGGAAATTAGGGCTTATTTTGAAAATATTGGTAGAGAGAATGTTGAGGAACAAGAAGATGATAAGAAGACTATGTGGGAAATGAAGAAGAGGAACAAAGAAGTTAGGGAGGAAGAAAATGAAGGAAATGAGGAAGAACACTATAATGAAGGAGAGGATGAAGAAAATGAGGATGTTTTGGACTTGAATCTTAAAGAGAGAATGGAAAAGGTGGAAAGAGAGGCATTTAGAGATGTTGCATCTTTTAGAAAAGAGCTACGGGTTGTGAAGGAAGAAAAACTCCATTGAAAAAGTCTATGGGGAAAATTGAAGAAATTCATCAAAGAGCTTATTCTCGCACTTGCTTCTCTTGGATGAGGATTGATGTCTCTATCCGTTGTTTATCTTAGCATTTTCTTCTTATCCTTGTTGCTTTGTAGTCTTATGAACTTTTGTACAACTCTATTGCACTAATGAGATTTGCTTGTTTTTCTTAAAAGGGATGATCTAGCAAGAATGCTAAGTAGCTTTTTGATTATTGTGGTATTGGCCTTGTTGGAGCATTTGAGGGTAAAATTACTCTATTTGGCATTGTTTGATAATTGGTATGAAGTATCTTGATGGTAAAAGTGCTTCTTTTAATTTTGCTTAAATGCATTTGCGATACCTTGTTCATTTTTTTGATGGATAATTTGGGACATTTGTAATGTGTTATATGCATTGCTTGATGATGTGAGCTACTTGATGGTTATTTAAAATTTTTGCTTGATGGCATTCGTAATGCCTTGATCTTTTTGGCTAAAATTATCTCAACTGGGTCGAACCCTTGAGAATTTACTTTGTTGAGCCTCTTATGTGTTGGATATATGTTGAAATATTTGCTTTTTGTGATGGGTTAAAAAAAACTTGGCTTAATATCTTTTACAAGGGCTATATACACCTTCTTTTATTTTTAACACCCGCCAAGTGTTCGATCAAATGTTTCAATGAAAATTTCAACTTCTACATGATTCTCTTGCTTCCAAAAGTCTTTAATACTTATTGAGATCATGTCTTGGCAAACAAAGCGAGCTTATGGATCTTTCATAATATATTTCTCCCATTTCTTGGACTCTAAGCCTAATTTTTTTCAATGGTTGATAAATCCTATTCTAGGCGCACTTTGATATTCTTGTATAATGTTTTTATCATCCTAACATTCTTTTTGATGATTCCAAGGGGAGAAACATGAAATTGGCTCGTTAGCTCAAAAAAGCTAATAAAAGCTCGATATAAAAGCTATAAGCTATGACTTCTCAATGCCACAAGTTGTGGACTATACTTAGTCATTTTGTTGTATGATGATCTTATATACTTATCTTATGGTGTTTTTTGTTGACAGGGGAGCTTATAAGCTCTTGCACTTAAGTACAATTTGTAAAAGCTAAGCTCTTAGCTTGTGGTTGATTATTTGAACTATACTCTTGATGTGCTTGATGATAGGGAGCTTGTGCTTATTCTTGAATATTTTCACTCCCCTTATTTGGTAGCTTATGTATTTTGGAAATGTTAGTCGCTTCTATACGGTTAGATGTTTTTACCATGAAATGGTTTTTTAAAAACAAATTGTCCCTAATATTTCTAAAAATTATTTTGGTTTGTAATCATCAAAGGGGGAGATTGTTTTGATACATGTTTTTATCTTAATTTTGATGATTTTATTTTTACACAAAACAATGTTTTTAATTGTTGTCCAAATGCTCCTAAATGATTCAAAATGTTTTTACTATTTATTCGGAGTATTTCTTCAAGTTCTATTTTAGATAAAATTGGACAACACTTTTAATGATTTTATGTTCATAAGTTTCTACTTCAAAACAAAGTTTCTAAATGTTGTCTAAATACTTCCGATCGGTTTAAAATATTTTTACTAAATTTTGGGAGTATTTCTTGAGGTTTATTTTCGACAAAAATTGGACAACATTTTTGTCTCGAGGTCAACCGGTCACCCTATAGGGCAACCGTACACGAAGATGATTTTGGAACAAAAAAATGAGCGTAATAGAAAGCTGGCGGTCGATCGGTCGACCGGTGTCGCCGTGTGGCGTTGGCTGGTCATCACGTCCCAAGCGGGACGCGACGCGATCCACAACTTAAATACAAGTAACCAAACGATCTATACGAATATCATCGAACCCAATGAAACAGAAGTCAAAATAGCGGAAATAAAATAACGTAGGTAAAAATTACGATCCACAATCCATAATCCAAATTACATCCTCGAAAAATCAACCAACGATAACAACTTAAAAGTCAAAGGGTCCTACGCCCTTCGATTTACAAACCTTAGGAATGAAAAGAAAATAAAATAGTCCAACAAATCGAAAAGAAATGAGTCCATCAATAACAACAAGAAATAGTAAATCCAACAAGCGAGTACAAAGGCTCAATCAAGGCGGTTCAAAGATCTTCAACGAAGTCCTCATCTAAAGGTTAGAAAAGCGGTGGGGATGAGGCGAGAAATCTCGGTGGATGGGGTGATCGTGAAATGCCCAAGTGTGGCGATATATAGTTAATGCGAGAAAACGATTATATGAAAACGCGTGAGTATGATGCATGAATTCACACACGATCCCATAAGCGTCGTGATAAATATATTTAAGTAATATACTTTTACAGATTCAAAGAAAATAGTTCATGGTCACACAGCACTATGTGATTGATCAAGACATGTAAGATTAAATGCGGAAATGTAACGCTAATCCCATGCAAGGCGGATAATGGTTGCGTACGGTTTGTAGCGCCAACCAATGCAAAATAAGTAGTGGTTGTGTACGAATTTGTAGCGCCAACCAAGCGGTCCGATAACTCCGGAATCGTGTAGATCGACGGCGATTCCTTCGTTCTTTCTTGTAACTCCTCGGCAAGATGGTTCAAGACTTGTCACCTTATCACTCCATAAGGCAAAGATAAATCCGTAGTAGAGCTAGCTAGGCCGGATTGTCATAATCATGATTATACCTCAATCTACGACCCGCTTCCCTGGACAAACTCCGTCCCTCGGTTGCGGGATTAGGGCGATGGGGCGGAAAGAGTGGAATAGCGGACGAGCTGCCCGGTTCCATCCCCAACGTATCCATTTCGATTGAGCTCGACACACCAAGTTGACTCGGGCGGAAAGTAAATACAAGGGCGCAATCAACCAGCAATGAGTATGATTGATTGATAGCGATTCAGAAAAGTTTTGAAAATTCACGAGTAGAAATATGGCGTTGGTGGAGTTATTTGGATGAAGATGATTATCGGAAGGATAAGCAATCTTCGATATCTTGAAAGATTAGGTGGAACATAAGTCCCGTTATAGATTCAAACCGCAAGACGAGGAAGTCGCCCGCGATCGGGTATTAATCGGTCGAATCGGTCCGATAAGTCAAGGTTTTTGAGAAAATAAAATACTTTAATTAAATCTCCAAGTCTGAGGGTCCAGGGCTATTTTAGTAAAAGGAAAATAATTTGAGTTATGTCCTTTATAAAGAAAATTACAATTTAGCCCCCGTTTTGTAAAAAACTAACACTTTTGGGGTTAAAAATTGAATAAATAAATATCCTGACCTTGAAAAATTATGAGGTCAGTTCCTAAATTCTCCAAATTGTCCAGAGATTCAGGTTTTTAAAGTTTTGAGGTCGAGTTTTTGTAAAATTCTCACAGTGGACCCAAATTTGTAAAAATTGCCAATTCGGACCTTAAGTTTAAAATAATCGGAACTCACAAACCGGAAGGGCTTTTAATGTGATTCCAGTTGGAAAATGCCACTAAGATTAGTAGAATATTGGGACAAAAGCATTTTTAAAAGAAATAAGTTTAGGTCCTTTAACGTTTGAAAATATCATTTTTGTCCCATTTTGAAATAATTGCCTTTAAGGCTTTTAGGGTCCAATTGTTATGAAATTTGAACCTTGGGTCCAAAATATAATTAAGTTATAGTTAAGTTAGTATTTCCAGGTGCATGGGCTGCATAAGTCCTGGAAATTTCATTTGGGTCCTCAAGTTTAGTATTTTACACATTAGTCCCTCAATTTTAGAAAACTTACTTTCCAAGCCTTAAACACTTGGATTTTTGGAATACATTTAAAATATGTCATTTCCAGTACCTTAAGAATAAAATTTTCAAAATTTAAAGTTAAGGTCTGGTACATTTTTAAAATTTGCAATGTAGCCCTTAAACTTTCAAAATTTTACAATCTAGTCCTTGGGCTTTTAAAGGTTGATTTTATTTATCTTAAAACTCTTAAAACTTTATTAAAATGTCCAAAAGTCATTTTTGAACCTGAGTACAGTCCCAAAAATTGAAATTTGCAGAGGGGTCCTTTAACTTTTATTTTCTTGCAATTTAGTCCACCAACTTTCTATTTTTACATTTTTAAGTCCAAAATTGAAATTTAATCAATTATGCTCGACTTGTCCAGGTTATAAGTCATCCAAAACATGAATTTAAAGATCATACACATGCATATCCAATACATACAAGAAATCATCAAATAGAACATTAAATTGCACATGCATGCACCTAAAATTCAATAAATAGCAATTTTGAGCAACTCTTGAGAATTTTCATGATTTGATACATAAAATTTGACATTCAATACATAGATTATATATCTCAAGGGCTCATGATCAAAATTCTACATGCAATTTAATAAAAACACCTAGAAGTTGGAAAGTATTTTTCACCCACCTTAAAATTGGAAATTGTGAAATAAAAGGATAAATTTCACAATTTTTGGATGAGGCCTCTTAGGTCAGCCCCTAAGTTAAGAAATATCAAAAAATTGGAGTTAGAAAAATGAGAGAAAAATTAAGGAGAAAAAGAAGGAGATAAGAAAATGAGAAAGACTACACTTTACCTTGTGTAGTAGGTGATTGGAGACTAGTTGAAGCTTTAAATTTGGAATTTTTGTTCAAATCCAAAATCACCTAAGGTCAGCCCCTATTTCTCAAAAATGAAAAAGGGGTGTTAAAATTTGAAAAAATAGGAAAAGAAGAAAGAAGGGCTCTAGTGTCCAATTCTTACCTTGTAGTCCAATTTCTCTACTAGTTCTTCTTTAAGTCTTCAAGTTTCACCACCATGCATGCATGTCTCCAAGTGGTCTTCTAAGTACCTCAAAATCCAAAATATAACCTTAAGTTAAGAGGAGAAGGTGATGATTAGTAAGAATTTAAGTTGAATTGAGGAGTGAAATTTCCCCGGAAATAGGGTGTTCGAAATTTTGGTGTTTAAGTGGTAAGATTGTTTGTTTTGGTTTAGATGTTTGAAGAAAGAAACTATGTTTGATGTTAGGAATAAGATGTTCTTGAAGATATGAAGATGGGTTTGAAGATGTGAAGGACTTGTGTTTGAATATTTGAAGATGTGAAGAGTTGGTGTTTAAAGGTTTGAAGATGTGAATGATTTTGTGTTTGAAGATTTGAAGATGTGAATGAATTTTAGAGAGGTTAGAGAAGGAGGAGAATTAGCTTGAGAGATGAAGGTGTTGGATGAAAAATGAACAAATGTGTTCATTTTTTCCTTCATGTGGCAAGATCCACATGCTTGAGAGGGGAAATTTTGATTAATTTGTGTCTTGCATTTTGCCTTTTGCATGGGAGACATTTTGGAGGTCAAAGGTATGAGCATGAGATGGTTTGAATGGAATGTTGGAAGACTTCCAACATGTTGACAAAATTAATAATAAAAAGAATTGATGTATAAGATGATGTGTATAATGTTTGAATTAATGGTATAATTATACACAAGATGACTAATTTAAGGTGTAAGTGTACAAGAGTTGGATGATATTTCTACTCCAAATCATCACCACATGTACCATCCATACTAATGGCATTATGGTAATTCCATATATTATTTTTTGTCCCAAATTTGATGATAATAGATGAAATATATCAATCTCCAAAATAATTAGTGATTTCCTTGATCACTTATAAGTCTCATGATCACTTAATCTAAATCAAAATCTTAATTCTATAAGGTAAAAATCTCTAAAATAAATAGTCTCTTAAAATTCTAAGGTGACTAATAAATACAAAAATAGTAATAATGATCAATCAAGTGATCATAAATGCAAAATAAATTAATAAAAATCATAATCACAAGTAATAAATGAAATGAAATAAAATACAAAATATATATTATTAATATTTACCCGTCAAAGTGACTTTTTTTGTAAAATAGTCGATTAAATACATAGACGACAATATGAATCAATTATAAGCTCGGAAAAATCGGGGCTTCATACGAGTCGACACCGTCGCCAAGCACTGGGAGCATGGCCTTGAAATAGAACTCCTGCCTTTCGATTTTTTAGTTTGTGCGACCGGCTAACATAAGGGACACTGGTCGAACCTACGTCGACCGGTTGCCCTGTGTTAAAATGTGTTTTGTTCAATTCAAACTCTATTTCGTGCGACGGCCGCCTCTCAAGTTTGACAGACAAATTTACGACCGTTTGACAATGAGACAAACTTTCCTTAAATTGTGGGATTGATTTCTAACGGCTATATTCTTGATTTTAATTGTATTTTTCCAGATTTTCAATCCCCAAGAGGAGCATATGTTTGATCAATCATCTCCTATAAATAGAGGAAGTTTTGGAGCAACAAAACAACAATTGAGATACAACACAACAAGATACATTCCAAGCAAACACTTGTTCTTCATTGTTATTATTCTTGTTGTAATTTGCCTAACTTATCACTTTCACATCTTGAGGTCTAGGCTTTCATTTATTGATTACACTTGCACTCAAATTGTATTATTCATTATTGAGTTGTAATCTTGATTTTGGTCATCATTCAACACAAGATATCCTTATGAGTGTTCTTGTGGTAAGAACACACTTGGGTGATCTAGGTTATAGGTGTTTCAAGAGTGTGGGGTGTTGAAGAATTTGGTATTCTTCAAGATTGAAGATTGTGGTGATCTTCAAAGGTGCCGTTGAAGGAAGATTGTGGTAATCTTCAAAGGGAGATTGTGGTAAACTCCAAAGATGGTGTTGAAGAAGAGTGTGTTGCTCTTCAAGGGGTTATAAGTTAAATTTGTATTAATTTTGGTAATTAATAAAATTCTTTTTCCTTTTTGAAATCCATCCCGGATATACTGGGGTGGTAGAGCACGTAGTCCCTAGGTGGGATGAAGCTCTATAAATCGACGCGTGTTGTTTACATTCCTCACCTTTATTATTGTCTTGGCTTGTTTTATTCGAAAAAGAGGGCATAATCGAAGAGATGGAGATAATCTATTCACCCCCCCTCTAGATAAATCGACGTAGTCCCTCTAGATATTTTTGCAGAATGATTATTCGAAATTGATTGATGGGAACTTGGATCGAACATAAGCGCCTCTAGACCCAAAGTTTTGATATTGAGGATGGGGTAGATCCTTCATGAATAGATACAATAAGTATGAATCTTATCTAGAATTTGAAAGAAATTATTTTAGAAGAGAATTTGGGGACCAAATTACTTTAAGGAGGAGAGAATGTGAAGCCCCAGATTTTTCAACTATAGACGACACGATCGCGGTATTATTATTTTTATTATTTGTTTTCTTTCTTCTCTCTTCTTTTCTTTCTCGATACAATTTTTAAATACACTGGTAATTTATTCTTATAGTTACTATTTATTTTGCGATTCATATTATGTTAATGGATTTAACATTGGTTATCTATTTCATCTTTGAAAACTATCTAATACTAAATTAGTATTTTAAAAATACAATACCTTGTCTTGAAAGTTCATAGAGTACAAAATTTCTATTTTCAAAAGAATAGTACCTTAGATTTATTCTAAAAAGATCCAATTCTTTTTATTGAAAATAACAATGTCTCGTTTTTATTTTGTGGTGTATGTTAATAACACCTATTTTCACTTATTTCACGATTGTCGATTTCTTTCAACTTTTAACGTGTTACATTGATAGGTTGGATTTCTTTTCTTAACGACTAGCTATTAATTTCTTATAGTAAAATATTTATATATATATATATATTTTTTTTGTTTTCGAAAATTGTATATATATATATATATTTTAATTTTCGAAAATTGTATTTATATATATTTTATTATTATTTTCGAAAATTGTAGTTATATATATTTAAAAAAAAATTAATCTCTACATCTTAAAATCGGTCACAAGAGGAAGAGTAAGGGATTTGTTTCTATTTTTTTTAGCCTACTATATTTTTTAAATTTTTCCTACAAAACCCACCATCCCAATAATTACCAACTAAGAGTCAACAAAATGATTCTTCCTCTAAACATGGCATTTTGGCTAAATGTCCCTAGAAAGTAGTCTAGTTAATCTTTTATGTACTAATTCCAAATTCTTCTCACTAACTCACCTTTCAACACCAAACAACACAAATTTCCAACATTTTTACCCTTATTTTCGGTCATTATGAAGATTGGAGAACAAGAATTCATTTTATCCCACTACAACTTACCAACTCTCTCAAATACTCTCATCCATCACAAGAATACAAAACTTCCCTTCATCTTGTTCTCATAGAATCAAAAATTCCAAGAATTAAGGTAAGAAATTATTTTTCTTCCATTTTCATTTTTATCTTCTTAAAACTTCCAACATCTACCTCTAATTCTTAATATGATGAATCTTTCTTGTTGAGGTATTCCTAGAAGGAATTTCTTGAAAAATCAAGGGACCTAGACTTGACTACAAGTTTGTAGAAGAAACTCAAGAGGTGAGAAAATTAGGATTTAGTATTTTTCTCTTGACAACATGAAGAATTAATTTTTGACTCAAGAATATGATTTTTTTGCAGC
This sequence comes from Rehmannia glutinosa, assembly GCA_016081115.2. Taxonomy (NCBI): domain Eukaryota; kingdom Viridiplantae; phylum Streptophyta; class Magnoliopsida; order Lamiales; family Orobanchaceae; genus Rehmannia; species Rehmannia glutinosa. The sequence continues at coordinate 17,260 of JABTTQ020000705.1, forward strand.
TTAGGGGCTGACCTACACCATCTCAAATTGAAGATAGAAGCTTGAAGAAAACAATTGTGAAGAAGTTGAACTATAAGGTAAGAAATGGAATTTTTAGTACCTTCTTCTTCTTCCCTATTAATTTCGAATTTTAACACCAAAATTATAATTTTGAGGTGATTAGGGCTGACCTTGGAACTTTGGTTTGGAGGTGATCAAGTTCTTAAGAGACTATCAATTTTGACTACAACTTTCAACTACACAAGGTAAGTGTGGTACCTTTGGCATATTCCTCCCCTTTTCCCTCTTTAGTTCAATTATTCATTTTCTAACTCAAAATTCCTTGTATTATTTGACTTAGGGCTGCCTTAAGTGAAGATTAAAATCCTCAAGGTCTAGTGACTATAAGGTGGAAAAATTCTTTCAACTTCTAGGTGTTTTTTATTTAAAAACAAATGCATGTAGTATTTGATTTTGAGCACTTGAGATATATATTATGTATTGCATGCTATTTTTCTTGTATCAAGTTGGAAAAATCCTCAAGTGTTGCTCAAAAATGCGATTTATCGAAAAAATAGGGCATACAAGTACACTTTATTGTTATACTTGATGAAATTTTGTACGAGAATGATATAATATGTATGAATCTTGAAATTTATGTTTTGAATGATTTATAACCTGGACAAGTCGAACATAATTGATTAAAATTCAACTTTTGGACTTAAAATGCAAAAATAGAAAGTTGGTGGACTTAATTGCAAGAAAATAAAACTTAAGGGACCCATCTGTAATTTTCGATTTTGGGACTGAACTCAGGTTCAAAAATTATGTTTGACATTTTAATAAAGTTTTAAGAGTTTTTAGATAAATAAAATCAACCCTTAAAAGCCCAAGGACTAGATTGTAAAATTTTAGAAGTTTAAGGGTTATTTTGTAATTTTCAAAACTGTACCAGACCCTAATTTTAAAATTTGAAATTTTAACTCTTAAGGGACTGAAAATAACATATTTTAAGTGTATTCAAAAAATCCAAGTGTTTAGAGCTTGGAAAGTAATTTTATAAAAATTGAGGGACCAAATTGTAAAAGATTAAACTTGAGGACCAAAATACAATTTCTAGGAATTATGCAGTCCATGCACCTGGAAATACTAATTTAACTATAACATAATTATATCTAGGACCCAAGGTTCAAATTTCATAATAATTGGACCCTAAAAGCCTTAAAGGCAATTATTTCAAAATGGGACAAAAATGAGATTTTCAAAAGTTAAGGGAACTATACTTACTTCTTTTTAAAACTACTTTTGTCCCAATATCCCACCGACCCTAGTGACATTGTACAACTGGAATCACATTAAAATCCCTTCCGGTTTGTGAGTTTCAATTATTTTAAACTTAGAGCCGAAATGACAATTTTAACAAATTTGGGGACAATGTGAGAATTTTATAAAAACTCGACCTCAAAACTTTAAAAACCTGAATCTCTGAAAAATTTAGAGAATTTAGGAACTGACCTCATAATTTTTCAAGGTCAGGACATTTATTTATTCAATATTTAACCCCAAAAGAATTGATTTTTACAAAACGGGCTAATTGAAAATTTTCTTTTTACAATGACCTAACTCGAATTATTTTTATTTTAAAGAAACAGCCCTGGACCCTCGACTTTACTTATTGATTAAAATATTTTATTTTCTCAAAAATCCCTTGATTTATCGGATCGTCTTGACCAGGGTTAATACGCGATCGTGGGCGACTTCCCCGTCTTGCGATTTCGAATCTATAACGGACTTATGTTCCACTAATCTTTTAAGATATCGAAGATTGCTTATCCTCCGATAATCATCTTCATCCAAATAACTCCACCAACGCCATAATTACCTTACGCAAATCTTCGAAAACTTTTCATGAACCGCTTCCCCGAATCAATATACTCATTGCTGGTTGACTACGAACATGTATTTAATTTCTTGCTGAGTCCACTTGGTGTGTCAAGCTCACAATCGGAGTGGATTACGTCGGGGATGGAACTGGCAGCTCGGCTGTTATTCCACTCCCGGCCCCATCGCCCTAATCCCCATGGCGAGGACGGAGTTTGTCCGAGGAAGCGGGTCGTAGTCTTGAGGTATAATCATGATTATGATAAATCCAGAGCCTGCTAGCTCCACCGTGGATTTTGTCTTTGCCTATGGAGCGATAAGGTGGTCTTGGACCATCTTGCTCGAGGGGAGTTACAAGGAAGAAACGAAGGAATCGCCGCCTCCGATCCACATGATTCGAGTTAATCGGACCTGGTTGGTTGGCGCTTCAAATCAAAATGCGCTTTTTTTTTTTGAGGAATACGCAACCGCTACTTGTCTTGCATAGGATTGGCGCTACAAATCCGCACGCAATTCTCTGTCTTGCTTGAATCACATAGTGTCTGGTGTGACCACGAATCATTTCTTAAAACTATATAAGTATATTACTTAAATATATTTCTCACGACGCTTGTGGGTTGTGTGTGAAATCACGCATCATATCTCACGCATTTTTCATACGATTGTTTTCTTGCATCAAAATATATATCGCCACACATGCACACGATTACCCATCCACTGAGAATTCTATCTCACCCCTCCTATTTCTAACCTTAGAAGATGACTTTGTCGAAGAAGTTTGAACCCGCCTTGGATTGAATTCTCGTGCTACTTTGTTGGACTTACTTCCTATTGATATCTATGTTCTTTGGACTTTTTTTTTTTATTTTTCTCTTTTGTTGGTCTCTTTTATTTCTTTTGCCATTCTCGACTATAATTTAAGGGCGTAGGACCCTGACACTTAAGATGGTGATATGATGTATACTTTATTTCTAGTTCTGGACCCTTTGTACTTGTAGTTCTCATTTCTTTAGACCTTGTTTCACTTGGGATTGTTGCATCGTTTTCTAGAATGTTGGGTTTATTTTTGTTTAAGTGATTGATCGCCGTCGTCGCGTCGCGTTTGGGCGTGACATAAAATCTTAAAACCAATTAAAAATTTTCAAATTAACAAGTCTAAATATATAGAAATAAATATTATAATCAATCTATTAATTTACAAATTAACCATTAAAATGTGAATATACCAAAAACAGAAACTGGAATATACACAAATAAAATTATATTAATAGATCTAAAAATAATTAAATCATGAAGTCTAAAAAATTACCGACAAAATTTTGAAATGATTTAAATAAATCTAAGAAATATCAATATAAAATTTAAATATTATTTATTAGTAATTATTTTAATGAAAATGTAAACATTATTTAAAGTATTTTCAAATTACAAACTAAAATTGAAAATATTTAAAGAATAAATTCTTTTATATTTTTTAAATGTAATTAAAATAAAATTTTAGATTCAATTATAATTTTCAAATTTATTTAAGTACTTCAATTTTTTTGGTGATTCGAAATAACTATAATTATTGCCTAAATTTTTAAATAAATTTTAGATTTAATAAATAATGTTTATTTGGATTTTTTCAAATAATTTCAAAATTTATTCGATAATTTTTGAGATATATTAACAATTTTCTAAATCTTATTTCCATTTTTAAGACTTCATTTAGTTATTTATACATTTATTTAATAAATTTTACAATTTCATTGTTGTATTTTCCCGATGTATTATTTTTATATTTATATTTTAATTATTAATTTATAAATTCTTTAAAAAATATCAGATTTAATATTTCATATATTTAGATTTTGCTTGTTAATTTGTAGATTTTTATAATGATTTACAGTTTTCTTTGTAATTTTTTATAGTGAGATAAGCAAGTATTTTTGGCACATAAGCAATTAACTTAATATAATTTTTCGAGCTCAACATTGAGATTCACATGGCAATGAACCCGAATTCGGGCATTTCGGGCTCAATTTGTCCTCAAATCGGTTAAGGTTATTGTCCTAATTAATTAAAAGCCCACAAATTTCGTGTTCTTTTTGCCAATAGTGTATAGTTAGTGTGTTCATTTGATTTGACTTGCTCTAGTTCAAGCTTTACACATCGAAAGTAAATATAAATATGAAAACTCTTGACACCAAGAAGGCAAGAATCCTAATAAAAGTTGATTTTCAAATAATCGAGCCAAATTAATCCCAATAAAGACCTCAACTGCGTGCTTTTTATTGGAAGAGATCGATAGAGAACATAATACATATGACACCGTTCCACAAACAAGATTCAACACAAAATGATTATTCATAACATAACATTCTTTTTTATTAGCTTAACAAAACAACCAGAAACCCACGAACTAGGAAAACCCAAACATAAGTAGCTTAATCCCAGAGCACATATTTCAATATTGGAAGAAACATTGAGATCAAAAATCAAATGACGATGGGATCCACAAATATGGCAGCAATCTGTTGTGCTAAGAATTTTCTGGATACGTATACCCATCGTCACAGTTCTTGTAAGTCACCTCTGCGGCCCGACCATAGTTAAGGAGTTGCTCCAACATTTCCTTTGATACCGAATTTTTTGTGACCCATTCTTTGTTCACATTTTTCCATCCATCCTCGACTAGGTCCACAAATTTGGACAGAGCCTCTTGCTTGGATACACCATGATGTTTCATGTAGCAATCCACCACTGTGAGCATTTTTCCTTCTCTGTTCTCGCGCTTCAAAATGCAAACATATATAAGAGGGTCTTAGTTGTTTAAACCCGTGACCGAGAGTGATACTACATTTGACTTGTAATTAATAGAGCGTGAAAAATCACATGACAAGTGTAGTTACATTCAAAATGTATTTTTAGAGTAATATATGTTAATAGGAAAAATAATTTTTGGGTTAACTTAGACTATTATGAGATTTAGTCATCTAAGTGGCAGTTAACTGATTCCAATCTCCCCTTTATGATAGAAGTGCTGCCTATATTAACAAATGGACTGTCAGTTCTCTCTCTTATGAATAAATCATTTATTCAAGGGGTTGAATGCTTTTGGCTTCAAATTTTTCCCCTTCCCAATACTGTTATTGATAGAATTTATAGTCTTTGTAGAGTTTTTTGTGGGGCATGAAAACCTCTCCCATTGCTTGGAACCAAGTTTGTCTTCCCACTGAAGAGGGTGGTTTGAGAGTTAGGGATGTTCATTCTTAGAACAAAGCTCTTCTTTCTAAAATTCTTTGGAATATTCACTCTAAGGCCGATTCTCTTTGGGTTTGGTGGGTCCATTCTTTTTATCTTAAAAACAAAACTGGGTTGGAATCCTAAAAACACTCATTCATGTCTTATTAAAAGGATTTGTGATATTCGTAATGAATTATTTTTTGAAAATGGGTGATTCTCAAACTGTGATATGTAATCTGTCTGCTCTTACTAATTTTAAAGGTTTGTGTTCTTCGAAAATGTATGATGTTTTCAGAGAACATGACCCTCTGTCGTTTCAGTACTCTGCTATTTGGAAAAATTTTATTCATCCTAAATTTTCCTTCTGTGTTTGGCTTGCTCTTAAAGATAAATTGACAACCATTAACAATCTCAAATATCTTGACTTGGATCCAACTTATAAACTTTGTGGTATTTTCCTGAAACTGTTGCTCACCTTTTATTCTCTTGTGATATTTCTAAGTTTGTTTCGTCCGGGGTTAAGGAATGACTTAAGTTTCAAACATTTCATGAATACTATTGGTGCCCTCAAATGGTCGAAAAAGAAAATTGCAGTCATGCCCTTAAAAAGGCTAGAGTCATTTGTTGGGGTTTGTTGACTATCTACCACATTTGGAAGGCAAGAGCGCCTTGTTTTCGAAGGGTTCCCTTCTCTGTGGATTGATTTTGCCAAAATTCAAGATACTATGTCATAAGGTTGTTTATTTTCACTATCCAGTTGAGTTGGTTAATTTTTAGTCCTTGACCGTAAGGGTTATTTTGCTTTTCAGTTTTTACCCTTCTTTGAGTAATTTTCTCCTTTCGGTTGTAATGTGTAATAATCTCATATTAGTGAAATTCCCTCCTACTACCCCACTTCATGGCCTCCTTTCTTTAGATGGTGAATCTTATGTTTTTATGTTCTTTTTTTCTTGGCTTTCCTGTTGCTCTATCTATCAAAATCGGCTTCACGGGTAATGTCAATCTCAACATGTGATGACCCAAATGATGAGTTGTTATTTTTCTAAAATTATATTCTTGTGGGCTATTTTTAAATTAGGGATGTTGTTCTATCTTTGGTTCAACGGCGTAATCCCCACATTAATCCTCGGCAAAGATGAGTCACGAGGATCGGTACCAACGTAATTGATGATCCCGAGTGCATATTTCCTTCATCACATAGACAATCCTGGCTTAGTGCTTGTGTCGCGCGACCGTTAACGGTGATAATTATGCATCTTGGTATCGTGCTATGACAATAGCTCTATCGGTGAAGAATAAGCGAGTTTTATAGATGGATCTACGGTTCGTCCCTTTGCTATAGATGTTTTTTGTTAAATTCATGGATCCATAACAATAACATTGTTATTAGTTGGATTCTTAATTCGGTTTCCAAAGAAATTAGTCTAGCATTTTATTCTCGAATCTGCTTTCGTGATATCGGCTTGATCTTCAAGAGCGATTTCAAGAGTAATGGTCTCGTTTATTTCAATTACGGCGTGATCTTCTTAACTTGAAACAAGATCAGATGTCTATTGGATCCTATTTCACAAAGGTGAAGACAATATGGGAAGAATTGAGCAATTTTCGTCCCTCTTGTAATTGTGGTAAATGCAGCTGCGGTGGTGTTCGTGCTCTTTCCGAATTTCATCAAGTTGATTACGTTCTTACGTTTCTAATGGGGTTAAATGAGTCGTACTCACAGGTTCGTAGTCAAATTCTACTAATGGATCCACTTCCACCTATGAATCATGTATTTTCCCTTGTATCTCAAGAGGAACAACAACGCAAAGTTGGCTTTACTATTGATGCTTCAAGTGGTACTATGGCACCTTGTTTGCTCAACACTCTACTCGATGCCTGTCTCAAATCGATGTTCCAACAAATGGTCATACTTCCCGACCTCGTAAAAAGCGAGATAGACCTTTTTGCACACATTGTAATTTTCATGGTCACACGATTGACAAGTGCTATAAACTTCATGGTTATCCTCCAGGATACAAACCACGCCAACGTTTCTGACTTTGTACGGATCGAGTTAATCAAGTCATCGCACATAATTACGAGGATTCAAATGTTACACTGGGGGTACATCTAATTTGCTTAACTCTGCTCAATGTCAACAACTAATTGCAATGTTATCTCATCGACTTTCCAACTATCTATCTGGAAAGGAATGCATTTTTGAGAACAACAAATCGCGGAGTTTAGTACTTGTTTTCCATTGCTTTGGATTCCACCTTGTTTCAAACCGGATATTGGATAGTGGATCCAGGGGCATCTAGACATATTTGTTGTATGTCGTGATGCATTTGTTTCACTAAATTCAACCAGCCCAATCCTCCGTTCTTTACCAAATAATATATCGATTAAGGCATGCTCATCAGGAGATGTACTTTTGGGAGATTGGTTATCTTGCGAAATGTTTTATACCTTACAATTCAAATTCAATCTTTTGTCTGTCGGTGCATTGGCTACGAGATAATCGATTATTTGTAAAGTGATTTCCTCGGCATTGTATTATTCAAGGATCTACACATTAAGAAGATGATTGGCAAGGGTGATGTTGTTGGTGGCTTATATGTGTTGGATTCTCTTGTGGCTTTCTCTAACCCATTGCGGACTCCTATCAACAATGTCTCTAGTTGATTTTACTACTTGAATTTTGTGGCACCATCGATTTGGACATCCTTCTTGGCAGTGCTTATCACCAATAAAAGAAAAGTTGGCCATTTCTAGCACTCATGATCAGTCTGTCTGTTCAATTTGCCCCCTACCTAAACAAAAACGATTGATGTTTCATTCTTGTAATAAACTTGTTGATGCTCCATTTGATCTTGTACATTGCGATATATGGGGTCCATGTTCTCATACTTCCTACAAGGGTCATCGTTATTTTCTCACATTGGTAGATGATTGCACTCGCTTTACTTGGATAATTTTACTTCATGCTAAATCTGATGTGAGTACAGTTATACCTCGATTTTTTACAATGGTTGAAACACAATTTAACTCGAAGATTAAGAAGTTTCGTTCTAACAATGCACCTGAACTTCAGTTTGTGGAATTTTTTGGTAAAAAGGGTGTCATTCATCAGTTTTTGTGTGTTCAAACTCCTCAACAAAACTCAGTGGTGGAACGCAAACATCAGCACTTATTGAACGTGGCTCGAGCCTTGTATTTCAGTCTCAAATCCCCATTGAATTCAGTCGAATGTGTTCTTGCAGCAATATTTCTCATTAATCGCACCCCTTCTCGAGTGCTCAATAATATCACCCCATTTGCCAAGCTATATAATCATGAATTTGATTACACCACTCTGCGTGTGTTTGGTTGTCTAGCTTTTGCATCGACCTTGGCTTCTCACCGCACAAAGTTCCAACCATGGGCTCGGAGGTGTATGTTTATTGGCTATCCACCACATATCAAAGGATATAAATTGTTGGATTTGGAAAATCATCAAGTGTTCATCTCACAGAGATGTGGTGTTTCATGAGACACACTTTCCTCTACACAATTCTAACATCTCTACTACTGACCCGGACATATTTTCTAATTTGGTTTTGCCTAGTCCTTGTCTAGTTCATCCACGAGTTTGTTCCAAACCCAACCACACTGTTGATCCCATTGACCCTGATATAGTTGTTCCCCACGACACGGTGATCGCGCATTGCCATTCTTTGGCACGCGGATCTACTGGGCGTCAAAATACCCACTTACTTACAAGCATATCATTGTAACTTGCTTTTTCAGGAAATCCCCTCCAATTTTGAGGTGTCATTTGTTGGGGAATTTATTGTTTAGATTTTGATGAATGCCATGTAAAACTTAAAATAGGAAGTTGGCACCCCATTTTTGTTGTAAAACCGCATTGTAACAAATAGGGTTGGTCAAGTGAGTTAAGTCATTGTGCCTAAACATGCAAGAAGACAATCGGAGACTAGAAGGAAGACTCATTGCAAAGGCAATTTGAGTATGGCAAAGAAGAGAAAACGAGAACTCGATTGAAGGTGAAGTGAGTAAAGTATCGATCAAGTCAACTCAAGATAGCCAAGTCTCAAGTTGAAGTGGAGACGAGTCATCCAATGATTGAAAGTGACTCTAAGTCACCTGGGGGAAAACAAGGAAATGTAGTCAAGTCGAGATAATTTGAAAGAGATCGTTTGTACGAAATCAAAGAATTACTTAAACAAGTAATACCTCCATGCTACCTTTCTCGAAGTGCTCCCGAGGAAGCGTGCAAGGGAATGAACCAATGGGAAGCACTACACCGTGTCAAAACTACGAAAAGGCTGAAGAACAATTCATACGAGGAAGTGGCAACTCAAGGGCGCAACAAGACAAGCCAGCGACCACAAGTGACTTTCAAAAATAAGCTTATCTCTTTGGGCAGATTTTTGAAAGATCACTATAAAAGGTGAGGAATGACTGCGAGAAGAGGATCTTGACAACCTAAATCACGAACATTTCAAGAAAATATTTTAATATTCTCAAATCATTCAAGATTAATCCTCAAGCCTACATCACGAAGAAAATCAATCAACACTCACTGTGAAGGAAAGATAGCTTCAATCGGTTGAAGAGGAAACCTTTGAAGAAAAGGGTCTACATTCAAGGAGAATTGTAGAAAGGTTCAAGGTCGAACCGGTCTCGAGTTTTGGAGGGCTTCGTGATCAAATCAAAGAGCTTGAGCAAGTGAGTTGTAGTAGCAAAGCGATTTGCCCTGTGAAGAAGGCCGAGTCGTCACGAGAAGCCAGGTGCGTGACCAAGGCATCTCGGGCCCGAGTCCCAAAGGATCAAGTCATTTGTGTGATCAAGACTTGTATACGGAATGTTACCACTTTGTATACTTGATCAATACTTAGTGGATTCCTCCAGGAGTTGGAGAAGAGAGGAGTAGAAGAATTACCCCATCTTGAACCTCTATAAAATCTTATCGTGTTATTTACATTTCAGCAATTTAATTTCGCATCTTATTTATTTAACTCTGATAAATTTGCTATCCACTTGATAATCCCTAAGTACTAAAACCAAGCATTAAATCATTACTAAATCAATTTTAAGGGTGTAAAGTCTTGAATTTGAAAACATCTGCGGTTGAGCTAATTGGTCTTAACGGTGAGTTATTTTATCAGCGGCTCGATCAGTGCGTTGAGTGACTAACTCTCTGATTAACTAAATCGGCTATCCACCGAGGACACGGTTGTGTAGCATCAACTACGAACTTTAAAAAGGACCAAATTTTAAAAGTTAGTAAGGTTTATTCAACCCCCCTTCTAAACCCTACACTCACACCCCTTGGGACCTACAAGTGGTATCGAGTGGTTGGTTCATTGAGCCTTCCAGTTCTTGAACTATATCTCCAAATTTCTCAAAGTCTGTTTTAGTACTTAAATTTTCAAAACTCCTTTATCATCAAAAGTTATTATCATGGAAGCAAATTTGACACGCATCCCTATGTTCACAATTGAAGAATTTGATGATTGGAAAATTCGTATGCGAGGCTCATCTATCAACATTACATGATGGGATGTGGATAGTGATAGAGGATGGGCCACTACAAATTTTAAAAGGAACAATTTGTAAGGAGAGCTGCGGTGAGGCGAAAGAGGATGTTGCTCTAGACAAGCTATGGTTGAAAAACCAAGATTGAATGGACAAAATGATGAGAAAAAGATACAATCACGGACAATGTGGCCAAGGACATCCTTTACAAAACCTTGGACAAAGCCATGTTCAATAAAGTCAAATCATGCAAAACGGCTAAAGAAATGCAGGACAAGCTAACATTGATTTGTGAAGGCTCGGAAGCAAATCAAGGAAAATAAATTATCGGTGGTCATGTACAAAAATTCGAGAATTTCAAAATGATCGCATGAGAGAACCTGGATCAATTGGATGCTCGGTTCACGAAATTACCAACGAGCCATCCTGCTATTGGAAAAGAATATACACGAGAAGGAAATATGTATGAAGATCTAAAAAGTCTCAATTTGAATGGGAAATGAAGGTCATGGCACTAAGACATTCCATGGACCTATCAAAGACATACAACCATGAGCTATTCTCGGATCTCAAAGCCTGCGAATTTGAGTGAGAAGAAAAGACCCGAGGAAGAGACAGTTGTACCCAAAACAGTTGCTCTAATTGTTAAGGATGGCAAGAAAGCCGAGGTCAAAAAAGTCGTTGACCCGGAGAAATAACCCTATTGGTTAAAAGGTTCAACAAGTTCTTCAATAAGAACTACAAGAGAAGCAAGGAGAATCCTCCGAGGAAGACACTCGGCTCACTCCCTCCAAGTCAAGGGAAGATAGGCCAACCAAGAGAAAGAGATCATCAAAAGCTCGAATATCAAAGTGACAATCAAGAATGGAAAGAGCGATCAAAAGGTTGAATATCTATCTTTGGAACCGTAGCTGGTAAGGGTCACTATGCCATTGATTGCCCGTATCCTGTAGTCAACAAATACGGGAATGAAGAAGAAAGAAAAGTCTTGAGAGAAAGAAGACAAGAAAAGAAAAAGCGATGTTGGCGAGAGAAATTGAGACACCCAGTGAAGAGACATAGGCGGCGAGAGAGTAGTGGTGACTACTCAAGTGACTCGAAGAAGAAGCCTTGATCTGTCGATGGCCAAGGAACAAGACCAACGACCAAGAAGATGAGGTACACTCGACTCATCACACTCAGATTCTAGTGATAGTGACTATGACACACACACTTTATCACCCATTTGATCTTTATGATTCATTAGGCAAAATGATGAAAGATTTTGAACACATTAAATCCTCACACACTACTAAATGAGGAAAACAGCTACTCAAGAGCCAAAACTCACGGTGACTAAGGAGCCGAGTACTCTAAGTCAAATAGGCGATGAGAATAAAAGTTTAAAGCTGAAAATGCAAGCTAATAAGCGAGAAATAGCTTCCATAGAAAAGAGGAGAATGACCTCAAAAATGTGATTGCCTCATTCACTAAGGCATCTAAGTCATTGGATGATCTTATCATGAGCCAAAGAGAATGTGGAGACAAGACAGGGCTTAGGATTTAATTCCTCTTTGCTATGTCAAGCTCCAAAAGTGATTTTGGAAAAAGGATCTTCAAGCTATGAAGTATCTCAAAAATCCAAAACTCCAAATGGTGCACACACATTTATTCAAAGCGCAATTACAAGCAAAGCGGCATTGGTTATAAAGGAAAAGGAAAATGACCGAGTTGAGTGTGCTAAGAGGGCGGTGAGAAGAAATTCGGCCCGAGTTCTCAAAGCAAACTCCAAACAGAAATACTCGTAAAGAAGAAACAGAGCTACCAAAAATCCCAAAAGATCTATAAAAGAAACACATATGATGGGAATGGTAGAAAATATCCAAGCCAAGTGATTGGAATAATGTAAACTATCGGCAAAGACCTATGGAATATAAGCCCAAATGGCAAAGGCACAGAACTCGGCCAAAGATCATTCCAAAGGTATAAGAGCTTTCATCAAAGACACACATATGCACCTAGGCACCACACTCATAGACATCACAACTACCCAAAGAAGGCAATTGCTAAAACACATATACGAGGCATACGGACAAAAGAGACAGTTGTATGAACTAGAATCCCCAAGCAATTTGCCAAAATTAATTATGATTATGGCGATAGATGGCAACCCTTAGAGCCAAATCATTTGGCTATAGGTTTGTTGGATCATCTTACAATACTAACCCCTCGGGGAAAGCAGACAAGAATGGGTACCTAAAACTTAATTTCCTTGTTTGCGGGTTCATGGAGCAGTGAGTGCCAAGGAACCTGGTACATGGATAGTGGTCATTCCGGACATATGACAGAAACAAGAAAAATCTGTCAAAATTCAAGGAAGTTAAAGGAGCAAAAGTCATATTTGGAGGAAATGAAGCTCGGGGAGAAATAAAAGGCATTGGATCCATCAAGAAAAATGGATTAGAAATCACGAGATGTTGCATATATTGAAGGACTCAATTTCAATCTGCTAAGTATCGCCAACTCGTGACAAAAGGCTATAATGTTGGATTTGACATGGGTATATGCCAAATCAAGGATCTGAGAATCAAGTGAAGTTGTGTTGCAAGGATGCGGACAAAAGAACATGTATATCGTGGATTGGTCAACAACAACACCAAGCACTGTCATTAGCAAAAAACAAATTTGAATCAAGTTATTTGTGGGCACAAGAAGTGAGTCTGAATTTCAAAACAATTAACAAGCTTGCGAGGAAGCGATCTTGTGAAAGGACTTCAGGACTCGGTATACAAAAGGAGAGTATATGTGACGCATGTCGAAGGAAAACAAATCAAATCATCATTCAAAAGAAAAGGCATGTTTATCTTCAACAAGGATATTGCATCCGCTACATATGGATCTATTTGGTCAGTTGAACCGGCTAGCATAAGTGGGAAGAAATACACCTTGGTGGTAGTAGATGACTACTCAAGATATACATGGACAATATTCATGTGTAAGAAGAAAGAAACTCTCTAAAACTACCTGGCGAAGAAGAGGGTTCAAAATGAGAAGAGCCAAACCATTATCAAAATAAGATCGGGACAGGAACCGAGTTTGTCAATGGCATAATAACTCGTATTGTATTGAAAATGGCATTGGTCATGAATTATCTGACAAGGACTCCCACGTGAGAATGGAGTTGCGAGAAAGAAGGAATAGAACTCTCAAAGAAGCAGCAAGGACCATGTTAGCGAAGCGGGGCTACCAAAAGATTTTGGTGAAGCAATCAACACGACTTGCTACACTCAAAATAGATGTATGATAAACAGGCGGTGACAAAGACTCCTATGAGATTTGGGCGGAAGAAAACCAAATGTTGCATATTTTAGAATATTTGGATGTAAATGCTTCATCCATAACAATGGCAAAAATAATCTAAAGGCTTTCGATGCTAAAGGCGATGAAGGTATCTTCTTGGGATACTCGGTTGAAAGCAAAGCCTCTGAGTACTCAACAAGAGGACTATGGTTGCGGAGGAATCCATTCATGTGGTATTCGATGAACCAAATGTAAATGGAAAGCGTTGAAGAGTCGCTAATAAGCTAAATCATCCAACCATGCGAGAAAAGTCCCTATCTTTGAAGTTGAAGTTTGGAATTATAAACTCGAGATGAAGATGAGATAGCCGAGTCTAATAAGCAATTTGGAAAATTTGCAGCTAAGTGATTGTGAGAGAGTGATCAAAGCAACACATTTGCTATTTGATGAATCGGCTAACTTACTCCAACCGATGTAAGATGGTTGAGAGACCATCCACGAGAACTTGTCATTGGAGATATAAGAGAAGGTGTCAAAACAAGATCGAACTCAACAAGAAGCCATGTTCACATGCTTTATCTCACAAATAGAACCTAAAGATGTGTCACAAGCATTGGATGACACACATTGGATTCAAGCTATGCAAGAAGAGTTGAATCGGTTTGAAAGAAATAAAATATGGGAGTTAGTTCAAAGACCCACCCATCAAAATGTTATTGGCACTAAATGGGTGTTCGAAACAAGATGAACGAGGAAGGTTACGTGGTAAGAAACAAAGCAAGATTAGTAGCCAAATGATATTGTCAAGAAGAAGGAATAGATTTTGATGAAACATTTGCCCCTGTAGCAAGATTGGAAGCTATTAGGATGTTTCTTGCCTATGCAACTCACAAGAATTTTATTGTATATCGAGATGGATGTAAAAAGTGCATTCTAAATGGTTTATTGGAAGAAGAAGTGTATGTTGAACAACCTCCCGGATTTGAGCGAGAAGACTCTTGGAGATAAGGTATACAAAAGTAGATAGAACACATTGAATTCAAGACAAGAAGAGCATACTTTTGCTTGTTCAAATATATGTGGATGACATCATTTTTGGATCCACAAACAAAGAAAGCTGTGTGATAAATTTTCAAACCTCATGCAAAGCAAATTCGAAATGAGCATGATGGGAAGTGACATTCTTCCTTGGACTCCAAGTGAAACAATTTGAAGGATGGAACCTTCATAAGTCAAATAAAATACACGGAGATTTAATGAAGAAATTTGGTATGGAAGAGAAGTCTTACGTGAAAATACCAATGAATACATCGGTCAAAATGGACATGGATGCGGATGGCAAGCCTGTAGATCAAACAAGATCTGAGCACTTATTGGATCATGCTTTATCTCAAGAAGCGAGGCGGACATTACCTTTGTTGTAGGTGTATGTGCAAGATTTCAATCTGCTCCAAAAAGAGAGTCATATGGCTATGACCAAGAGGATCTTGAGATATTTGAAAAAGAAGCGAGAAGTTGGATTATGGTATCAAAGGAAGGTGGATTCAAGTTAATTGGCTATTGGACTACGACTATCTTTGGATGTAGAGTTGACGGAGAAAAGCACCTCAGTACATGTTAAATGCTTGAAACAAAGGCTAATTTCTGGTTTAGCAAAAAACAAAATTCAATAGCCACCTCTACACAAGGCGAGAATACATAGGCTGCGGCAATTGTTGTGCCCCAAATCTATGGATGAGACAAAGGTGAGAGACTATGAAATTGAAGAAAAGGAAATTCCAATCATGTGTGATAACACAAGTGCAATTAATCACTCAAAATCTGTGTTGCACTCAAGAACAAACACATATCGATGTCGGATATCACTTCATAAGAGATCATGTTGAAAAGAAAGACATCACCTTGGAATATATTTCAAGCGATAAACGAGTTAGTGACATATTCACAAAACCATTATGTGAATCAAGATTTGAAGAACTCAAGCATGAGTTAGGGCTAATTGAGTGGTGACACTCGAGAAGACTCAAAGAAGGGAAATGAAACACAAAAAGGGAAAAAGAGCTGAATTCTCAAAGTCGCCTAAATGAATCGATCGTATCGGAAAAACAGGTTATCGAATTAGTTGCCAATTTGAGTCACTATGAGAAATGTGACAAGAAGAGTTAAATCGGCTAAGGGATAAGGTGAGTCATTTATGAACAAAGTGACAAAAACGCGATCGTTTTTACAAAGCGGGAATGTTTTTAAGAATGCGTCGACATAATGATGATGTGTACAGGCAAAAAGCGCACACCAAGCTTATGATTGGATATAAATCTTTGTCGCATTAAATTCGAGACATTAAATGCTAATCGGCGTGCAAAATCTAAGCCGTTGATTTCGATCACATTTCAAAAACCACCCGCACGTCCTTCGGAAACCATACTTAAACCATTTTCGTCCTTTTCTCTCACATATTACCAAAAGCTGTTCATTTTCTCTCGAGAAGCAAAGGCAAAACTTTCTCAAAACCCTATCGATCTTCAAATCAACTTCTAAGTTTCTTTCCGTGAAATACTAAAATATGGTATCGACTTATGATTTCGTCAAGCTAGGGAAGCAAATCCACACTGGGTCTCTTGTGGATTTTCGGTATGGTCAAACAAGGGTCGATGATGCCCTCATAAAGAAGATTCTTTGAAAAGCTCGAAAAGTCCGGGCTAAAACCATTTTCGGCGATGGAGATCCCGATGACCTATGTGGAAGAGGTCGCTCGGTTCTACGTGAATGCTGAAATTCACGATGAGGGGATCAAATCCTCTTTCGGGAAGGAGTTCATCATCTACGCAAGGATTTTGAGAACACGCTCATTGCGGCGGAAGGAGCATCGAAATCAATAAAGCGATGTAGACTTGGCTTCTTTGCTTGGAAGAAAGTAGCCAAGACCGACTATCTTGATAAGATAATCTACCACAGACTAATAAGAGGTCTTTGAAGGAGGACTACCACAAAGCTGTTGGATATAGTTGCCAAATGCATAGACATCAAGTTTGGCGGCTTTGACCAACTATCAAAGCAAAATTGATCGTAATGGCGCGATCGTTGAAGAAATGAAAGTAAATGAAATTTGAGTTTGTCTCGGCCAGACTCGCGAGAATGTAGAGAACAAATCCTTCAAGGAGGATGGTTCTTTCGGATGATCCTTGGGATACGGCCTGGTGATTGGCGGCTAATGGAGGTAAAAGGAGTCCTCTTCGACATGGAAAAGGCGTTCCATGTAAACAAGAGGATGTTGAGATCAAACCTCTCAGGCGCATAGAAGAGATCTATGCCAAGAGAGTGATACAAGTGAGGGGGAATCAGGTGACCACGAAGATACAATTTGTCTCCTCTCCACCAAAGAAAAAGGCTTCCCTGCTGGTGCTAAAAGGCTGCTTTGCCCTGCAAAGAAAGAAAAACAAACCGCTCCTGCCCTGCCGGAGTCACCGCCCCCCCGTACCGTGTCTCCGGCCCCTGAAGATGATGGCGAGAAGGAATCTCAAATACCTTCTCCAGGTCATCAAAAAGAGGAGAACCGATAAGCAAGACGGCCGACTCCTCGGAAGAAAACACAGCACCGCCCCGCCGCCAAGACTTAGAAGAAATTCTCTCGAACAGAAATCCCTCTAGTACAAACTAGGAGAAGAAGAAGAATCTTCAAGCATTCGAACTTGCGAAACCAGTGAGTCGACCACTCAATTTGAAAGCAGATCTGGGAGGCTGGAGAAGTAGAGTCTCGAAATTATTGATGAAGCTTGACTAAGTCTGCTGAAGGCGATCAGAGGCAAGCGAAGACCAATGTAGTTCGAACAAGCGAGACACAAGAAGTAGGCCGAGAAATCTAACTACTTTGTTGACCGGATCGCATCCCCTCCGCGCAACGGCCGGGTGAGAATGGAGCACCGAGCTTGCTACCTTTTATCACGAGAATGAGGGACTGCAAGAAGAAGTGATAGAGATGATGATGTGATGATCCTATCCCCACCTTATCCGGACATCCAAAATCGATTGCGAGAGTGGAGAAAGTGGAAGTTAAGTCGATCCAGGAGCAGTTCCAACGGCACGAGTTTATTGAAGAAGAAGAGGAACTAATGATTTTCTTGGAGTGACCCTTTGTGGTCCAAGCCTTTGGATGAAGAAAAGCGCACGAGATATCTTGCGGATCTTCAAGGACAAGGAGAAGGAGAGACAGGCAAAGGAAGGCGAGGCACGTGAGAAGGCGGCATCTTCCCTATCATCGGTACCTGAGAACATACACATCCTCTCCTTGACATCCTATCGAGAAGCGATGAGGATCGGACCTATTCTTTGCCACAAAAGAGTTGCAAATGCAGCAAGCAATGCACGAATCGAGTCCTTCATGAACAAAGAATGATGGAGATAGACCCGATGGGAGTGGTGCGGACATATTGCCACCGTTGTTGCCGCCACCACTTTGACTCATTCGGAAGAAGGAACTAAGGAATTGGCGATGAAACCGGGTTAATGGGGACCCCGGTCGAGCCAACCCCTAATGAAGGTGTCTTACCACATGCCCCAACGGCTGAACACTCGGAGAAACAACCGGGAGTTTGGAGGCGAGTGATCCCATTCCAAGTCACTCGGTGGTGCGCCCGGTGAGGGGAAACTCCCTCCACTCAAGCTCAAAGGTCGGAGGATGCGAGATGACTCCACAACGAATCTAGGAGGCAAAGTGGAGAAGGAACAAGCACAAAGTACATAGCAAGTTGTCATCAACAAAGCTCAGGCGTTGAGGCTGTCATCTCGGTGAAGTGCCAAATCTGCTCTCGAAGGCTAATGGCGTTGCGATGCGGTCGAGGCACGAGGAAGGAACAGCCACTGGAGTTAACACTGCGGGGCGATGAAAGTGCAATCCATGGGGTTGAGACTCAATGGATGCCGCCCTTGAGAAGACCCTAAGGCAGTGACACTGTCGAAAGGGATGTCAAGCCTCGCAGCTGATTGAGATTGCAGGAGGTAATGAAGGCCAACGGGAGGTTGAGACTTCCGGGGTAAAGAAAAGTGAAGTAGAGAACATCCCTCCTGCTATCATTGATCCATACGAAAAGGAGATAAGTACACTTCACGACTCCCAGGATAATCTGATGTAACCTTTCTGCAGGATCGGAAGAAGGCGATGGCGAGTCATCCCCTGTGATCGATCCAAAAGACTCGGTGCGGATGTTCAAACCACGAGCAAGTCGACCTCAAGACTACTCGTCAAACTTTCAATTTTGAGGATGAGCCACCCATGGAAATCTCATCATCGTCCGATGACGCTTCTAGTAAGGCCGAGGACGGTCAACTCAATTGGAGAAACCGGTGAGACCGATGAATTGTTGGAGCAGTGAGGCTCGGCAAAAGTTCAGGTCAACTTCACAACTAACTTGGTGAAGCGAGTCCATGCGCGGGTTAGACTCCACAAGGAACTTCACGCGCACCACTCATCATTGAGCAAATCCCGGTTGCCCGTGATGATTCCTTTGTAGAATCATTTCCATTCTCTCTGGAGGTACCCGACCTCCCGGAAAAGTCGAAAAAGAGATCTCGCGCTTCCACAAACCGAGATCTGTCATTCCATTAGATACCATTGTTCGGTGACTATGATTTTGTGCTTGGCCATCGGCCCGAGAGGGAACAAGCGAAGTTCGGGGAGGTGTTCAAAGCATTATTTTTGAAATTGAACGGATGGAGAAGCACCAGGCCTCGATGGACATGAGATGGATAACGAGATGCCAACCTGCTGGCGACTTGAGGAGGCATAATAGTGAGAATCAAGGAGTGGTGGCAATGCGGAAAACAATGCGTGTGGAACAAGCTAGATATTTGAACATTGTTCAACAAGTTGTTGGTGCGGGCGGTGAGAATGCTGATGCAAAGACACAAGCGAGAGAACACATAGAGCACATGCATGAATCTCACCTTTCTTGAGGTAAAGGCTGCTGCGTGAGCAAAATAAGAATGAGCTCCTGCGTATGGAAGAAAACATGGATCAAAAATTCAGCCTTCTCATGGTGAGATGAAGTTGCTTAAAGCTAAATCCAATGTTACTCGTTACGAGTTTCATGCGGCATACTCCATGGCCAGACTCGAAGCGAGAACTCGGCTATCGCGGACTCAACTTCCTACTTGCTAGTATGTGTCAGGGGTTCCTCTCTCCTTTGATGATGCCAAAAGGGGGAAGAGGAATACCTAAAAGCGCTAAAGAGATTTGTGGCGAGAAAGAGGGCAAGCTGTAAAGGAAAAGCAGTGAGAGGTCTCAAGAGCAAAGAAAGGAAAGTCATTGTGACGGGGAAGGATCGGGAGATGTCACCCTAATGATTGCACAAACCCCCCAACAAGGTCTTGTCACGGTGATATTATCAAAGCAACAAACTCCCAGTGACTCTGCCACTCCAACACTCTGCTTTGTATCTATGGTGAAAAGAAAAGAGGATTGAAGCGGGGATGGAGGAAGTGGAGGAAGGATGAATGCCCGAGTTATGAATATCTTGAAACAACATGGAGGCATTCCGGTGAAGCGAGAGACACTTATGCCATCTCGGATGCGGAATCGAGCAAGATCGAGTTGATGAATTTAAAACGCTCGCATCCGAAGGATATTTTGCAAACATGTCCATGGCTCGAGCACAGGACTTATCTTGGGAAAAGGTCTCACATTATGTGAAGAAGGCGACGGGCGGAGACTACCGGCGGTCACCTATTTGGTCACTCCGCTAGTCACTCGGTGGGAAGAAAGACCGAGTACAATACACGCCCGAGAGGAAGAGGTTGAGGAAAAAGCGGTGGTGGAGGAAGAGGTTTCGGACCAGGTCTCTGCCCAAAAACATTGAGTACATAGATCCGGCAAGAAAGGAGGGATCTCTTGGGTGGTCTTGACCAAGTAGCCAATCTGCAAGTGGCTAAAAACAATGTTAGTACGTGAAAAGAATCGAAGAAGAAAATAAAAGACAAACTCGACTTTGGGAGGAGAGACAAGAGAGACTAATAAGAGATGAAGTTGCCGGAAGGCATATGAAAAAAAAAAAGAAGAAAGCGGTGAAGATGAGAAAAAGAAGAAGACCGAGAAGATGACGGAATCTGAAGAAGATGAAAGAAGGAGCGTGAAAGGAGATGAAGTGTTCTTTATCCACCCCTTCATGTATTTTACTATGTAAATACATACTATGTAAGTCTTACGGAATAAATCGTAAATTCTCTATTTTTGCGTAGATATAGATGTTTGCTACGATACACCTTGTGAGTTTGTGTAAAGGACAAGAATGCTATGATCAATAAAAGGATTGATTCTACGCATACATTCTCTGTAAATACACTATTTGTATGTATCTATGCTATTTACATTTTGAATGTTTTAAGTTTTGGCATCATCAAAAAGGGAAAATTATTTGGAAATTTATTGTTTAGATTTTGATAAATACCATGTAAAACTTAAAATAGGAAGTTGGCACCCCATTTTGTTGTAAAACGCAATGTAACAAATAGAAATTTGGTCAGGCGAGTTAAGTCGGCTTTGCCTAAACATGCAAGAAGACAAGCTGGAGACTAGAAGGAAGACTCATTTGCAAGACAGGTTGAGTATGGCAAAGAAGAGAAGACGGGAACTCATTGAAGGTGCGGTGAGATGCGATTGAGTAAAGTATCAGATCAAGTCAACTCAAGATAGCCAAGTCTCGAGTTGAAGTGACGGAAGAGTCATCCAATGATTGAAAGTGACTCACTAAGTCAGGGGGGAAAACAAGGAAATGCGGTCAAGTTGAGATAAGCTGAAAGAGATCCGTTACGAGAAATCAAGAGAATTACTTAAACAAGTAATACCTCCATGCTACCTTTCTCGAAGTGCTCGATCCTAGAAAGCGTGCAAGGGAATGAACCAATGGGAAGCACTACACCATGTCGAGAACTACGAAAAGGTGAAGAACAATTCATACGAGGAAGTGGCAACTCAAGGATCATGTAACAAGACAAGCCAACGACCACAAGTGACTTTCAAAATAAGCCTATCTCTTCAACGGGCGATTTTGAAAGATCACTATAAAAGGCTGAGGAATGACTGCGAGAAGAGGATCTTGACAACCTAAATCACGAACATTTCAAGAAAATATTTTAATATTCTCAAATCATTCGGGGTTAATCCTCAAGCCTACATCGCGAAGAAAATCAATCCAACACTCACTGTGAAGGAAAGATAGCTTCAATCGGTTGAAGAGGTTTTGGAGGGCTTCGTGATCAAATCCAAAGAGCTTGAGCAAGTGAGTTGTAGTAGCAAGCAATTTTGCCCTGTGAAGAAGGCGAGTCGTGCGAGAAGCACTGCGTGACCAAGGCATCTCAGTCGAGTCCCAAAGGATCAAGTCATTTGTGTGATCAAGACTTGTATCTCGGACTGTTACCACTTTGTATCTTGATCAATACTTAGTGGATTCCTCCGGGAGTTGGAGAAGAGAGGAGTAGAAGAATTACCCCATCTTCGAACCTCTATAAAATCTTATCGTGCCATTTACATTTGACAATTTAATTTCTACATCTTATTTGTTTAACTCTCTTTGATAAATTTGCTATCCACTTGATAATCCCTAAGTACTAAAACCAAGCATTAAATCATTACTAAATCAATTGTAAGGGTGTAAAGTCTTCCTTTGAAAACATCTGTGAGTTGAGCTAATTGATCTTAACTTGGTGAGTTATTCTATCAACAGCTCAGTCAGTGTTGAGTGACTAACTCTTGATTAACTAAATTGGCTATCCACGAGTTTTCTGGTGTGTAGCATCAACTACGAACTTTAAAAAGGACTAAATTTTAAAAGTTGGTAAGGTTTATTCAACCCCCCCCTTTCTAAACCTTACACTCACACCCCTCGGGACCTACATCATTTCCTCTCCAACAAGTTTTGAGCTATGAGTCTTTGTCTCCCAATCACGAGGCATTTTGTGCTCTCCGTTTCATCAACCTACGAGCCTCGATTCTATCATCAAGTCATTAAATATCCTCATTGGCGTGCAAAGAATGGAGAAGGAACTAGAGGCCATGACGCAAATAATACATGGTCTATTGTTCCATTACCATCTAATAAACACTCAATTGGTTGCCGATGGTTATACAAGATTAAATATGCAGCAGATGGGTCAGTGGCACGTTACAAGGCACGTTTAGTTGCGAAGGGCTATAATCAGCAGGAAGGCATCGATTACCTTGAAACTTTTTCCCCGATGGCCAAAATGGTTACAGTAAATGTTCTACTTGCCCTGGCAGCTACCCAAAATTGGCATCTCATGCAACTCGATGTTAACAACACATTTCTAAACGGAGATTTGTTGGAATAGGTATACATGGATGTTCCTCTTGGTCTTCAAGGACAGGGGGCGTTACCATCTATAGGCAAAGTGGCTTGCTGCCTCAACAAGTCCATTTATGGCTTCAAACAGGAATCACGACAATGGAATTCAAAATTTACGGTTGTTTTAATTCAATTTGGTTTTTCTCAATTAAAGTCCGATTACTCTCTATTTAATAAAGGTTCTCAAGATCATTTTGTTGCTATTCTTTTGTATGTAGATGATATCATTATTCTGAGTCCATCCTCGTCCACACTCTCTCGAAGTCAAGGCGTTCCTCCTATCTCGATTTCGTATGAAGGATTTGGGAAACTCAATTATTTCTTGGGCTTAGAAATTGCTCGTTCTACTCAAGGCGTTGTGTTATCACAACGTCATTATATTCTTCAACTTTTGAGCGATCGAGGATTACTTGGAGCCAAGCTTTGTTAGCACCCCTATGGATCCAACTCTCAAACTTAGTAATCTTTGAGGGTGAACTCTTATCGGATGTCTCCGTTTTTGTCGTTTAGTGGGTCGTCTTTTGTATTTCACTCACACCCGTCCGGATGTTACCTCGCCCGTTCATAAGTTGATTCAATTGTCGCTAAACCATGTATTCCTCATCTCAATGCTATTTTCCATCTTCTTCGTTACTTGAAAGGTTCTCCTGGGCAAGGCATTTTTCTTTGTCTGCGGCGTCTAAAATTCAACTTCAAGCTTTCTCGGATTACGATTGGGCATCGTGCCACGATCTTTCAAGATCGACTACCGGGTTTTGTGTGTTCTTAGGTGACTCATTAATTTCGTGGAAGTCTAAAAGCAGTCCACCGTCTCTCGTTCGTCCGCGGAGGCCAAATATCGTGCATTGGCCGTCACCACCAGTGAGCTACTATGGCTCAAGCAGCTTTTCATGGATTTTCATACACCTCTCTCGGGCCCTATTCTCTGTTTTGCGATAATCAGGCGGCTGTACACATTGCCACCAATCCTTCCTTTCATGAGCGCACCAAGCACATTGAGTTGGACTGCCATTTTGTTCGAGACAGAGTTGTTGATGGCACCATCAAATTACTCCCTGTTCGTTCTCAGCTTCAAGCTGTTTACCAACCTGTTACCTGTTTCGTCCTTTGGTCCATTGTTATTCAAGATGGCTATCAAAAACATTTACAGCTCATCTTGAGGGGGCCTATTAGAATATATTTTCATTGTTAGTTAGTTTCAGTTACAGTTAGTTAAAAATTCTGTTACAAGTTTGTTATTAAGTTTGTTAGCTTTCTCTTCCTTTCACAGCTGAATTAGTTACACCACCTAGTATAAATATCACATACATGATGTACATTGATGGATCTGAATAATGAAAATTTCTCTTCCTGATTTTTACTTCTAATAGAACTCATCTTTGGATGGCTCTTCTTGGTTGAGTTTGGATTTTGGTTGTCCTCTTGTGTTGCCAGTCTGAACTCCCAAGTGTATGTATCTCAATTTGTTATATGGCTCGCTGGAATCTCCACCCCCTTGGATAGTTTGGTTCCTTCCACTGTAACTTGGATGATTTATTACAGCTGAGGGACCTTAGTGGTTTCTGCTTTAGGTTTTGAAAATTATGTTCCCTTATGATCTATCTCTTTCTGATATGATGGGTCTTCCTGGTTTGGCTTTGTCATCCTTTTTGTTTTCTAAACTGATTTCTGCATGGCTTTAGTTTTGGTTAACGAGGTATGTCTCATTTCCAAATTGTACTTTTTCTTGTAGATCATTCGCCACCCTTATTCAAACATTTTTTGGAGGTTTAGGGTCGAGACTGCCCTCTCTCTATGATTTCTAGTCTAATTGGTCTGATTTTTTTTAACTTCTGCCTACCAGGCTTGTAGGTTCTTTGGAGGTTACATCTTGTTTTCTTGGGCCTTGATGCCATAATGGGCTGCCCATTTTCTCTTCTTTTCTCTTGATACTCTTTGTCCTTCTCTAGTGGTTTATGGGTCTGTCCATTCCCACTTCTTCTTATTGGGTATGCCACTTTTTAACTTATATTTTCATATTATTTAATAAATTTTTCACATTTTCATAAAAAAAAGTAAAAATGGGTTCAATGATACGAATACTTACCTCTTGACTTTCCAAATCCTCGATGTGTCGACCCATCTTAGCAGTGGAAATTAATATTTTGGGCTCACTTTTTAGCCAATCAATGGTTTCTTTGGTGGCAGATTTTATACCTGGGATTAGAGCTGTGAACATCACATACATGCAACTTGTAATCACTGAATTGTTCATATAGTCATCAAATGAAGGCATTTTCCTTTCCATAATCCATTGTTGCTCTTGATTGTAAGCCCTACCAAGTTGTTTCACCTGATCCACACAACCAACATGCATAAATACATTACATATTACATATTTGGAGAAGATAACAATTTTGTGATGTCAGAAAACCCACATTAATTATACATAAACACAAGGGATAATTACAAAAAGAATCTAGAGGTCCGGGCTAATTATAAAAATAAAACCCAAAGGTTTTTTAAAATTGTAAAAATCCATTGAGGTTGATTATGTTTTATATCCCCTTCATGAGGAAACAAACATTTAAAAAACCCACTGACATTTATAAAAATAATATAGTTGCCTCCTTAAATTTAAGTCACGATTAAAAGGGGTCCTTTTGTAATTTTGAATATTATTGGCTTTTTTTATAATTACTCCAAACCTTAAGGGTATTTTTGTAATTATCCCTAAACATTATGTATTACTTATAGATATTGGTGGAGGTGGGGGACCAACTTGGGCTCCCCTCCTAATTTTTTACTATCTATTTTTTAAAAACAAATTAGCTAATATTTATATGGTTTTTCTTTTGGTTTTTTATCGATTCATCATAATTTCGTGTATCCAATTAAAGCCGAAAAGTTTTGACTATAACATTGCTTATAAATATACATATTACATGTTACAACAAACAACATTTCGGCACGTCAGAAACTGCTCAATAAGAATAAAATTTATGGATATGTAACTAGTTAACAAAAGATGATCTCCTGATTAATATTATATTATCCTATTTTCCTCAAACAAACAAAAGATGGAAAAAAAGTCGAATAGATAAAACTACGTACTAGATATTATAGATGTTTAATGTTTCACAATGTTTTAAAAATCTACACATGAGATTATTTTTATTTTTGTTTGTTCTCCTAAGGTCAAGCACTTTTTCACCCCAATATATATCATCGTATGAAAATTTCAAAATGTATAGTGCCAAATATATTATAGTGGCCCCTTACTGTTTCTTTGTAAAAAGGGACTGCAAATGATTTGTCTTCTTTTGCTGCATCACGTTCATAATCTTCATATATACTCATAACAAATTGATAGACAACTTTCATATAATCTGGTAGTGGGTCAATTTCGTTCATATCCCACCTGACAGAAAAAAATAAAAAATTTAACAATAACAAGTTATCGATATATTTTTGCATTTATTTTCAATTTGGATATATTTGTACAAACACCTCCGAAAGCTTGCATACATACTTGCATTGAAATTTTTATTAGGAATAGATTATAATTAATTACAATGGTTTGAGGTTGAGATTCGACATGATTGGGCCAAAAAAGTGGTGATAGGCCAAACTAGCAAGTGCCACTTATGTAATTTTGTGAAAACTATAGGCATATGTTTTCAGAAACAACTATTTTAAGTAAAAGCTGACGGTCGTTTTCATGTAATCTAGGGTTTTTAATAAGTTTGAAGTCTTGGTTGAAGAATTTCAAATAAATGAAAGATACGGGGTTGAACCTGGTTAACACCCTTATAAAGGGTTCGATGTCACAACATTTCTACAAGCTAGTGGTATACTTTTTTAATAAGTTCGAGATCTTGGTTGGAGGGAGGAGATAAATTTCAAAGAAGCTGAAAGATATAGGGTTGAACCAGTTTAACACCCTTATAAAGGGTTAGTGATACCACTTGATCATTCTACAAGCTAGTGGTAATAGTGGGTAAGGGGCATTAGAGAATTCATGTATGCAGGGTAGATATTTTGCTATTTTTCAAAAAATTAATATGTACACAACTGGGGAATCGAGTTACATAACATGACTTAGTACCCGGAGTCATATACCCGTCCCGAGAAATGAAAAAAAAAAAAAGATAAAGTGGTCATTTGAACTCAAAATTTGCTAAAAATATTTTTCGAAAAACATGGGTGGATAAACATTTTTACCATGGAGAAAATACCAACAAATCCAACGGACTCTTAAAAAAAAAGAAGAAACAAGAAAAATGTGGCGAAATAAATTCCATCATTTTTCCAACATGAGGTTATATATACATACCTTTCCAATATATCTGTAAAAAGTTGGGCTTCTTCAAGTGTTGCGTAATTATCATATGTATCATCCATTATCGAAACCATTTGCATATTTTTGGCAACGATTGTTCGAACGTAAGAATACTGAGGTTCAAAATGGAATGCTGCGCCCCAAAGATAGCACTCTATCATTCTGTCTCTTGCATATGACAATTTTGACTTAAGGTCAAATTTGTCCCACCACCTTTATAAACCATAAAGAAAAAGAATTCTCAATATATCATTATCATAAAAGTATAAACTACTCTAGTCGTCATCATATATATATAGGTACACAAAAATTCGTCGGATCATCTAACTAGGAATTACGATATTAAACGGATCCGACAAAGTGGATCCGGTGGCATTTCGTAATATTAGCGGTGGTGTTTTAGTAGTTTTGAGAAAATATCGGTATTAGCGATCTTACAGAAATGTATTAGTCGTCCTTCTAAAAAGTATTAACAGATTCTTGAAATGTATTAGTAGTTCACGAAGAGTTTTTAGTATTTCTCCTAAATATACTCACGAAATGTATTAGCAATCCTTCAAAAAAGTATTAGTAGTTCCTCGAAAAATTATTTGTAGTTCCTTGAAATAAATTAAATTTTTCTCCCGAAATGTATTAACAATTATTCTGAAAAGTATTAGTCGTCCTTCTAAAAAGTATTAGCAGTTCTTCTGAAATGTATTAGTAGTTCCTCTGAATATAATTAAAATTTTCTCCCGAAATGTACTAACAGCCCTTCTAAAAAGTATTAGTAGTTCTTCTTAAATGTATTAGTAATTCCCTGAAGAGTTTTTTTGTATTTCTCCTGAATATAATTAATTTTTTCTCCCAAAAAGTATTAGCAGTCCCTCGAAAATGTATTAGCAGTCCCTCGAAAAAGTATTAGTAGTTCTTTGAACAGTATTTTATTAGTCCTTTTAAAAATATTAGTTTTTTCAGTCAAAAGTATTAGTAGTTCCAGTGAAATGTATTAGTAGTTCCTGAAAAATATTAGTTTTCCCTTGAAATATTTTTAGTAATTTCCCAAAAAAGTATTAGTAGTTCTCTTTAAAAGTATTAGATTTTCCCTAAAATGTATTAGTAGTCTCCCTTGAACTTATTTAGTAGTGGCCCTAATAAATAATATTAGTTTTTTCCTAAAACGTATTAGTAGTCCTATGAAATGTATTAGCAATCATTTGAGAAAAGTATTAGTGGTTATTTCGCAAAGGTTAATCTTCTTGTTTCAAAGTCCCAATTTTAAGGCTCTATGTTCTCTGCTTCAATTCCATGGAAGATGTTTTTTTTTTTTGTTTTTGCCACAACTCTTAGAGAATTCGATGAACATTGGAATCGATTTATATCCTTTACTAAAAGCATAAGGGATGGAGATTTTAAGGCTCCATGATCTCTCGCTTTATATTACGATGAGGGTTTGCCTCCACTTAATAATGCTCGGCTAGAGATGGGAGCTTGGAGGCTTCAACCTCGGCCGTTGACGGAGGAGAAAAATGGATGGCGGCAGATGAATGCGATGAGTATTCGATCGCCAAAGTAGAGAGGATTTCCATGGAAGATTTGATTTCTCCTTCTGCGCATATCTCACAAATGGCATCTTTAGAATAACGGATCAATTGGAAATCCAGAGAAACGGAAACCCATATGCATAGGATGTATTGGGTTTGGGAATCCGTCTAACAGATTAGATCCTTTACGGCAGATCGACAGGAGACTTGCTCATATAGGTATTGGTTCAAATGAAACCAATATCCTAGGTGTGAGCTAGGGGACCGATCCGATCCGCTTATTTTTATTTTTAGATGGCTATGATTAATTGATATTTAAGGTAATTTAAATGGTTTAATTGTTTTCAAGGGCAAATACGTAACTATCTAAAGAGGCGATTTTATTTATGGATAGATTTGTAATTTGGCATGATATCGTAGAGTTGGATTTTGATTTGACCGAGATTTTTGGGGACTTGATTTTTCCCAAAACCGATATCATGTATCTTCAACCACGAGTTTTGCAAGAGGCATGAGAGAAGAAGAAAACTCCTTGACTCCATTGCGAGAAACCGAGAAAAATCCGACCAAATTTCGGTTTAGAGGTATGTTTTTAGTTTTGGTTTTTGTATAGGTAAATGTTATGCAATTTTTTCTCCTTTTTTTCAATTTTTCGTTAATGTTTGCATGTGTTTTCAGAAAAAAAAATCAAAAATTCTTTCATTTTCAGGTTTTCGTTCAAGTTAATTTTTGGTTTTAGGTTTTAGAACTCATTGAATTGTCTTTTTTTCTTTTAATGAAATTTTAGTGGTAACATTTCAATTAAGTTTCATTTACGGGGTTACGCTCTTTCATTGGAATTATATGTGATAACACTAGTTCATTAAGAACTTGTTTTGATTACGTGTGCAAATTGTTTAGGAGTTTTTTATGATTTTTAAGAACTTTATCTGATTTTTATGTTGATATAAACGATGCATTATTTATGTTTTATATATGCAACATGTTTTTATGTTTTGAATTTAATGATGCATATGTCATTCAGTACATTTATGCGACAAGATGAACATATTTATGCATCATTTTTTCAAGCATCTTTCTTCATTGTTTTTGCTGTGAGAGTTTTTGATTTTGTTTCATGTGCATCACAATTGATATGGTGAGAATAGTGTAATGCATGTATAGATCATGTTTATTGCATAGATAATACATTTTTAATGTCTTTTACATGTTAAATATTTTGATTGTAATTCGTAGCATATTTACATGTAATTTGTAGCATATTTATATTCATATATATATATATATATAGAAATTTCATGTTGCATATTTATATATAATATGATGCTGAAGAATGTATTTAATTTCTATTTTCTTTATTTTATGGTGATTTTTCTGAGATCCGATTTTTTTCGCAATATTGGATATCAAGGGCAACGAGTTTGATTTCAAATATTCAAATGAAGTATTGTCATGCCATTGTTGTTGATGAGTTTAATGAAGGGGAAAAAACTTGGAAGAAGCAAGATGTTTCGATTTGGGAAGAATATTGTGTAGTTGGGTTTTGATTTGGAACTTGAATTTGTTGGACTAAATTTTTTCGGTAAAAGTTGAATGGATTGATGTTTTTTATTTTGTTGGTTGGTTTTGGTACTTATGCAATACAACTAGTTAATGTTTGGTAGTGACCGATTTTGATATAACATAGGCAATTATTTTAGTATTGAATGGAGTCGGTTTTTTCTATCTCGCTTATATAATGGTCATTTCGTGCATAAATAGGTAATTGTTCCGCATAAGTTAAACTAGTGATGCATATTTTTGGCTATGTTATATGTTAAATTAGTGATGCATAAATAGGTCATCGTTGCTGCATAAATAAGTAATTGTCGATGCATAAGTTAAATTAGTGAGGCATATTTTTTGCTATGTAATAAGTTAAATTAGTGATAAGTTAAATTAGTGAGGCATATTTTTGGCTATGTAATAAGTTAAATTAGTGATGCATAAATAGGTAAGTGTTGCTGCATAAATAGGTAATTGATGGTGCATAAGTTAAATTAGTGATGCATATTACAAACTTTTGTAAAATTTTTACGTATAAATAGATGCGAGAATTTTGCATATATATTGATTGAAAGACGCATGAACAATTAAACAAACACATTAATCTAACCAATAAAACTTGAACATGAAAATAAGTTATATATAAAACACACTAATCTAATCAATTTTGATGCATAAACATACATGTGGTGTGCTTTTTTTTTGCGACATGAGTCTTTCAGAGGAAAATAATACAAACTTTTGTACGATTTTTACGTATAAATAGATGCGAGAATTTTGCATACATATTGATTGAGACGCATGATCGATTAAACAAACACAATAATCTAACCAATAAAATTTCAAACATGAAAACAAGCTATATATACAACACATATGATATATCCATGCAAGTATATATTGAATTATACTACATATATCACTAATTGGAAACATGCATTTAATGTTTTACCTAATAAGATAAATATTTCTAGGAGATCAAACGACAATTATTAATTTCCATATTTTTAGGGAAATATTTTTAGGAGGTTACGACATTTAATGGTTTGCTTAAAAGAGAAATATATTTAATGTTTCCAATTTCAATATGGAAGATATGGTTCCATATTTTTAGGATAACTCACGGCAGAGTTACCAATTTCAATAAGATTTGTGTGGTCGATTATACCTCTAATTAGTTTAGTATTCAAATAATAGTATTATATTTAATGTTTCAATCTCAACCATCTATTGATTTATTATAACGGTCCATATCTCCGGTCCCTACGGTCTCACTCGCAGAGATGGTCTCACAAGAACCAACTCCTATATATAGTCATATCACAATCTCGCTTCTTAGAGTTCCAAGTGAATACCAAACTTCCTATAAAGAAAACAAACCCGGTTATACTTTTGTGACTATCAACATCACAGCCTAATCACTATCACAATAGCCAACAAGCTTGAAATTGTGAGAGGGGTATAGAAAATTCCATGATCAGTTGTACCTTTAATGTATCAAGTATTCTTTTGACAACTTTCAATTGTGATGTAGTAGGAGCTTCCATGTGACGACTTACAAGTCCAACACTAAAAAGAATATCCGGTCTCATACAAGTTAGATACCTCAAGCTGCTTCCAACAAGACTTTTAAAGTGTGTGGAATTAATTTTCTCATAATCTTCATGGAAGTATAATTATAAGGTTATACATATAGCTCAAGTGGGAGATTGTTGGATTATAATCCAACATTGGGCTTATATGTGAAATAATTTTGCATTGTGGACTGTCAATTAAGGTTAAGCCCATTTTATAAGTGATCAAATAAGGTTTAAGGAATTGGGCTTTAATTTATCTAGGGTGTGTGCCTTTAATGTGTAGATACTTAATGGATTATTCCTATTTTAATGATGGACTAAAATAGAATACCCAATATAATACGGTTATATAAGGGTTATGGTGCCTAGGTCACACATCTACGATATTCAAAACTAAAGGGTTTCTCTAAAAAAATTTGAGACGTGTAGATCTAGAAGCCCAAATCCCAAGAAGGCTAAATCCCAGAATTCAACTGCTATATAGAATCAGGCATGCTTCCAGCTTCCACAATCTAGTCTTTGATTCTTGATAATTCGATATGAAGGCTCTTGAATTAAAGTGATATTTTTCACTAAAGCTTATTTCAACATTAAATTGTAAAGGAAATAATAACACTTATAATAACAAAATTATTGTCTCGATTATAAGTTAATGATCATTTATTTTTTATTTGCTTACTTATATTGCATATATACCGTCAGAAGTGACAATTTATACATTACTTCCTTTTTGTATTAAACTTGTGAAATATTAATTTGGTCATTATAAATTGATTCTCATCGATTTCAATCATTCCCCTCTCATAAAAAAAAAAAGAACAAGTAAGAAAAAGAAAAGAAAAGAAAGAAAAAGGTGATTACCTCGAGAGTTCACACATCTCTGTCTTGTACAAATTCTGCAAGAAATTGAAATTAAATTTGGCTAGTTTCAAAAGTATTTCGTCCTTCCACCCATCTTTTTCGTAGATGGAAATGTAAACACGAATTTCGATGATTGGAGCACCCTATGATAGGAGTGCTCCAAAGCTCGCTTCACTTTGTCTTTAATGGGAGACTCAATTTGGGCACCATAAGAGTCAAGTGATGCCTTGTGAACTTAACAGCCTCTTCTAAAATGTCTTCCCATGAATCCGAATATGGGCTGCTTCATACAAGCTTAGTACACCCTCAACATCACTACAAAGAGTTTCTTTGAGTTTGTTTTTTGTGTCCTTAAATTTGTCAAAAACACCTGTTTTAATTACATCAACAAAACTTTTAGTTCATATACATAATACAAATTATAATGGTTTTTTCTAATTTGAAACTTGAAAATATAATATGTAACAAAACATGCATATATGCTAATAAAGAGCGTAAGAGCAATATATAAAGGACATACTGCAAGAAACGTGGTAACGATGTTTCCTGAGCAAACGAAATCGAAGTGCAGTAGTGAACAAATCATAGTTTTCAGCCTCATCGTGAAAATTATAAATTTGTTCAAGTTTTTCTTCGATCTCTGTCTCAAAATGATATGCCAATCCCAAACGCTCAACTGTGTCAATTAATTTAATCAGCTCGATAGATGTTGCAGCCATTAGCATGTTTCTTACTTCCTTCTTCAAAACTTCAATGGCTTCCGCATATGTTTCTTGCGCCTGTGCAGGGTTATAAATTGATTATAAGGGTTAATTCCAAAAATACCTATTTTTTTTTTTCAAAATTACAAAAACCGTAGATTTTTTCCATTTTACAAATTATACCCTCAATATAGAGATAGTTATTAAGAAAATGCAACCCGGTGTGTTTATAATACCATAAGGAAGTATTTGTAATTTTCGAAAAATAATGGAAATTTTTGTAATTAGGTGAATACTTCATGAAAAAATGGGGTTTTGTAATTGGAGTTTTCTTATCAAGGATAGTATTATCTAGGACTAACAATGAGTGACACAACACGATTACAAACACTATTACTGAGAGACATATGCAAATTATACGATAAAGCACGACATGACATGACAAGACACGGACATGCAATTATAAACACTACAACATAAATGATATTAGGTAACACTAAAAAAAATGTTACCTAATGACCATAAAATGTTACTATAGACAATAGGTAGCACTTTTATGACGCCGCACTTGCCCGTGCTACCTATAGTCTAAGGTATATCACTTTTATTAGCTTTTAGTAACACTTTTTCTAAGTGTTACAATAAGTTTTCTATTGGTAACACTTTGAAGCAATATTTCTAAAGTGTTAGATATGAATCTTATGTAACACTTTTTTGTAACACTTTTTATATTTGTAACACTTTAAAAAAAAAATACTTCTAAAGTATTACATATGAATCTTATGTAACACTTTTTTTGTAGCACTTCGTAGAAATACTATTTTATGCCACCAAGTAGATCCGAACCCATGACCTATTATGTATGGAAGTGGCAATTTGCCACTAAGCTAAGTTGATTCTTATTACAACTTTTGCTTTTTTTATATATACACATACACATATATATATACATATATATATATATATATATATATATTATGATATATATACATATATATATTATGTATATATAATATATTTTATATAATAATTATTATATTTTATAATATATGTATTAAATTATATTATACTTTGTATATATCAAATTTTATATAGTTTATAGTTTGAGAATTATATTATATTATATATTAAAGGACACAATAAATTAAAAATATCAAAAATATATAAAATAAATTTATCGATGATAAATATTCAATCGGTAAAAATAAAAAATATATAAAATTATAAAATTAATTTACCGATAGTTAAAAAAGTTCTAATGATAAAAAAATTAAATAATAAAGAAAATAACAAAAAAATAATTTACCAACGGAAAAATTCCTAAGTAATTACCGACAATATCAATTTTCATTAGTAATTTTTTTAAAAAAGAAAAAAATAAAAACAAAGTTAACGATGAAATTGGTCTCCACAAGTAAAAATTAATAAATAAATAAATAATAATAAAATATATACATGCGCGTTTTCGTCGGTTATTAAGAGAACTAATTGCCTTCGTAAAAAATAAAAAATAAAAGCAAAACTAAAATACTTTGTAAAAAAAAACAATTAAAAGAAATAGAGTACATGATGTCTACAATTTTTAGGTTTGGTGACATTAATTAATTAAATAAAATTTTGACATGATTTAATGATAGTTATATAATTTTGTGTTACTAAAATATAGCTTAAAAAGTGTTACAATCAATAAAATATAGTGTTGTCAAGAGTGCTTCTTAAATAAAGTGATACCTATTTGCGTTACAAAAGAAATAACAAAAACAAAGTGATACTTAAAAAGTGTTATTTATATAAAAGTGTTACATATAAGCGTTATATATTGATAAAAGTGTTACCTATTTGCGTTACAAAAGAAATAACAAAAAAAAGTGATACTTAAAAAGTGTTACTTATATAAAAGTGTTACATATTAGTGTTACATATTGATAAAGTGCTACAAAAGTGTTACATAAATATTGTAATGTAAAAAGTGTTACAAACATGTGTTACATATGTATCT
The DNA here is from genome assembly GCA_016081115.2 of Rehmannia glutinosa. Taxonomy (NCBI): domain Eukaryota; kingdom Viridiplantae; phylum Streptophyta; class Magnoliopsida; order Lamiales; family Orobanchaceae; genus Rehmannia; species Rehmannia glutinosa. The sequence goes on from JABTTQ020000705.1 coordinate 53,030, forward strand.
TATGTAAAAAGTGCTACAAAATTTGTGTTACCTAATTTCATTTATGTTGTAGTGAAATTAAGTTAAAATTATAATTATTGTTATATTTAAGATCAAATTAATAAGATAAATAACAAAAAAATACGATAGTGTGAAATGAACACGATATGATGACACGATTTGCCACTCCTGGCTTTATCCCGTGATTAGATTTATAATGTGATTGATTCGCGCGGTGTGACCAAAGTCCAAACTGGGTTCAGGCTAGGATTAATTTCGTTGGTGGATACTATGGAGGTGGAAAATTCACACAGACGTACTTTAGCCAAACTAAATTAATCACATGACAACTACAGAATTAGCATGTGATTAATGATGACTGCTTAATTCCCTCAAAAAAAAAAAAAAAAAAAATGATGACTGCTTAATTAAACCGCTATATATGATCACCTTATCATCTGATTTATTTTTGTTTCGTCGAACTGGTTTCAGTTCACTCATGCTTAGGTTAGGCATACTTATAAACATGGTTGTCAGCTCACTGACAACTACCAAAATGGATTCATGTCAATCTTTATTAAAATACATATATATATATATATTATATATATATGTATATATAAACTTGTTCAAGATATTGTTTAGGCATAATTGAATATTGGTAGTCATGTAACTTTTTGGTGGTGAATTTTGAACTTTTATTTTTTCAATTTGCAACTTTGGATTTTAATTTAAAACATCGATACATTATATTGAAGACAATTTTCGCCACGCGCAGAATTTAAAAATGATCAGATTGTTACAAGGACGGAGCCACGAAAAGAAATGGGGTGGGCGATACACGAAAAATCATATAAATTATAATTATTTTTTTTTTAAAAAACAAATTTATAGCGTGGCTGCCCTCCCCTATATACGCCCTTGGATTGTTAGCTTGGCTGCCACCTCAACACTTCAAATTAGGGATTTTTAAATTTCGGCCAAACTTATATTGATTCGGATCTTTTTGGAACACATATTAGGAAAATTAAAAAAAAAAAAAAACTTGAAGTTTGGGCTAACAACAAAAAAATATTCTAGAGGTGTTTTAAAATTACAAAAAGATCCCTCATGTTTTATCATATTTTAAATTTGAGGGGTAATTGTAATATTTTTTTAAATATCAGGGGTTTTTTGAATTTTCTTTGCTTGTAAATGGGAAAAAAGTAAGATGGATCAAACCTCAAGGGGTCTTTTGAAATTTTCGAAAACCTCAGGAATTTAGATTCTTTTGTAATTTGCCCGAACCTCAACTGTTATTTTGTAATCATCCCTTGATATTATTAAATTAAAACATAATTTAATTAGCAATTTCGCAGTAAATTTGAAAACTCCTTATTTGATGTGGTGAGGTGGCAACCACGTCAACAATCCAACCAATTTTTGAATTTTCCGACAAAAATTGTCCTTAATTAACGTGCCAATTTTTTTAATTAAAATCCTAAATTACAAATTGAAAAAAAAAATAAAAGTCTTCAAAGGCCACAATTAAATAGTTACAGGACTAATTTTGCAATTAATCCTAATGTCTGTATATAGCAATAATGCATAAATACAAAAAATTAAAATAAGAATAAGAGGATAGATATACCTTATTGTCCAAAGAAAAGTTAGAGAAAGTATCAGCCCATATGCTAGGGCTAAAAGTGACCACAGGTGGCCGGACGGACCAGACATCCCTTGGGCAACTTGAAGAGTCATTCACAATGCTACCACTAACCATTGTTGTCTCCTGCAATAACCTTAACTCTTTATCTTTTTTGGCTAATCTGCTTCTTGATGATGATGTGAATTGGCAAGAGAGCATTCGCCTATTTATAGGGGCAACATTCGCCTATTTATAGGGGCAAGGGGCATGCTTTTATTCTATGAACACTTATATTAGTACGGGACACATGTTCGTATAATATTATGTTGTGTTTTGAAATTTTAAGCATACGAAAGTACGATATATACATGTATATACATATAAAATTATATATTTTTATATTATTGAAAATATTGACCACTAAGTATAATTGAAAATACAATATTTCAAAAATAAAAAAATTAAAATTTCATAAATACTCAAATCACGAAATGTGATAGCTCACATAGACACAAAGAAAATATGTTTAAAATATTAACATGTAGAATAAATTCTATCTCTTTCCATATATATATATATATATATATATATATATGTGTGTGTGTGTGTGTGTGTGTGTGTGTGTGTGTGTGTCGCGCGCATTTATAAGAATTCATATGGATGTGACTTTGTTTCTTTCAAACTAGAATGTCTAGACATTTTTTTTTTTTTTCAATTGGATACTATAGATTTGAATCAATAGAGTATCCGATATTGTTACATCAACCAGGGACAAATGCATGAATTTATACTTGATGGGGCAAAATCAAATCTAATATAAATAAAAACAAGATAAAAAATTGGGTTAGAACACCTAACGGTCCGTTAGACGGACCAACCCGACCGAGTTTTATTATAATTTCATGCACCGGTGGTATTTTTGTAATATTCGGGGTGTAGTAGCCCTTATGTATTGATTTTTCCTTCAAAAGTATTAGTAATCCACTTAAAATATACTAATCGTCCCTTGAAAAGTATTAGAGAGTGACATACTATTAGGCAACCTCAAAAGTATTAAGTATTACTTTTTCCGTGAAAGATATTAACAATCCTTGAGAAAAGTATTAGCAACCCCTTGGAAAAATATTAATAACCTTTGAGCAATTTTTTTAGTAATACTCATGAAAAATATTGATTTTTCCCGATAAAAGTATTAGTATTCCCCTAAAATGTATTAATAATCTTATTGAATAATATTAGGTTTTTCAATTAAAGGCATTTTAGTATTTTTCTGAAAAGTATTAGTAGTCCTACGGAAAAATTTTACTAACCCTTCTAAAAAGTATTAGTCATGCGACCAATTGATGTTGTTGTTGTGGTATTAGTGGTTGTGCGAGTCAATCAGGCGGATTGACCGCGGGCGGATATTTGAATATGTCTAACGAATTAGATCACATTAGATGGTCCGATAGGAGACTTACCTAAAAACAAAACATACAAGTTTTTGTAACTAAATCACATGGAAATTGGTTTATATTTATATATAATGTTGGTAAATTTATTGTATAGATTTTGATGATGCTATGTAACACTTAGATTATGAAGTTGGTACCCCAATTATGTTGTAAATTCAACTACGTAATAGATAGGATATGTAAGTCGAGTCAAAGCGGACAAGTTGAAGATTCTTCAAGTCGACGGGAGACCAAGGTGAAGAATCAAATTTGAAACTCACCGAGTGTTTGAAGACAAGTTTGATCCAAGTACCGGAGTCATTTTTTTGTTAGGAATGAGCGATCTTATCATTCTAAAATGATTGGATCTAACTCGAGTTAGAAAGCGATATATAAAGCGAGTTGTTGAAAGTCAATTATGATGGATCTCTTTGCACTCAAGTCAAGAGAATTACTTATTTTAGTAATAAGTCCATAATGCGATCTTAAAGTGCTCAACCCGAAGCGTGCAAATAAAATAGACCAATAGGAAGCATTGGGACGGTGTCGAACACGAAAAGTTGCGAGTTAAATTAAACTAGGAAATGTCTCCATCACTTGCTGCGAGAACAAGACAAGCCAACGACCAAAAAGTGGAGTTTGAAAATACATCTATCTCTTCAACGGATACATTTTTGAATCGCCATAATAAAAGGCTGAGGAATTTAAGAAAGAGAATTGTTATGCAATGAGACACACACCTGCAAACATTCAAGCAAAGAGCAAAATACTCTCAAGCATACATTCAATCCTCAAGCCTAAAACTCGAAGTAAATTGATCCAACACTCTAAGTGAAGGAAAGAAAGCTTCAAAGCTGTTGAAGAGGAACATTTTTGAAAATGGGTCTACACAATCAAGGTTGAAGGAAGTGCGATAAGGTTCTAGTGCGAACCAAGATTTTGGATGTTAGTCAGTGGCTACAAAAATCTCGAGAGGGGTTGAATAGATTTTTCCGATTTTCCGATTTATGATTTTTTTCAAATGTGAAGATGATGAAAAAATAAAAATGCAGAAATATAAACAACATACAATGATTTATAGAGCTTCAACCCACCTAGGGCCTAATACTCTACCACCGGTATGTCCGAATGGACTTGAAAAGGAAAAGTATATTAATAGATACCAAACTATTATAACCTTTAACTTGAAGAGTACCACACTCTTCTTACAACACGGCCTATTAAGATTACCACAATCTTCTTACAACAATGAAGAACACCACACTCTTCAACACCTAGAATCAACTAAGTGTGTTCTTACCACAAGAACACTAAAACAAGGATGTCTTGTTTTGGATGATTTAAACCAATTTAAGATTACAACTCAAATGAAGTATACAACTTTGAAGTGCAAGTGTAATCAAGAATGAACCCTAATACTCAAGATGTGCAAGTGCAAGACTTAAACAAAATACACAAGTATATGAAAGTGAAAAATATTAAGTTTTCTCGATTTTTGCTTGTTGTTTGCATGCTTGTGTTGTATTCCGATCCTTCAAGCCTTCAAGTATTTATAGGAGAGCTCTTGGATTTGAATCCCAACATAGGCTCCTCCTTGTAGATTGAAATATGTAAAAAAATTGCAAATCAAATGGAGAAAATAAATTTGTTAGAAATTAATCCCATAATTTCATGAAAAGTTGTATGTTGTAACGGATAACCATTGATAAAACCTTAGATCGACCGGTCGACCTATAATAAAAAAAGACGTTTGAAAATTAAAAACATAGGTTGAACAAGGGGTCGGATCGATCTGGGGGCTTGGACCGGTCGACCAAAGGTTTGACCTGGCCGCTTTCCTCTTGGATCGGTCACCCTCCAATTTTTGTGAAATAGAAGCAAATTTTGGCAATTTGCAAAATTCAGCACCGGTTGACCGGTGGTGGCCGGTCGGCCTCCTCTATTTTTTCTTCTGTTTTGTTTCTGTTTCAATTTTCTTATTCAGGCATGGGTTGCCCTCTAGGGCAACCGATTGGCCTCAAAACAGAAGTGTTGTCCGATTTTTGTCAAAAATAAAGTTAAAAAATACTCCAAAAAATAGGTAAAAATCATTTAAATCGTTTTGAAGTATTTGGACAACATAGTCATTCTATTGGTATAAAACTCAATTATATGAAATCATGAAAATTATGATAAAAATATTTATCTAACAAACTCCCCCTTTTTGATGATTGCAAACCAAAATAATTTTAGGTGATCGATTTTAAAAACGAAACATGTTTTTCGGTCAAAAACAACTATCCATTTTAACCGATACTTTTCATGATTAAAAATCATAATGATAGGAGCAAAGATATTTCAAAACAATTTATAAAAGCTCCCCCTATTAATATACTAAACAAAAATAGGCATAGAAGCAATCATTGAAAGCTAAAAGCTCAGCTTTTACAAATATAGCTTGAAGTTCGAGAGCTTAAAACCCCCCTGTCAAAAATAAGTCACTAGTCATAAATAAAAGTCCAATATGCATTCATTAGACAAAAATTCACCACCACTTATGGCTTTTTCATCCGCAGCTTATAGTTTTTTTCACGAGCTTTTTCTAACTCCATTGATCTAAACGTAAGCTTATGAGCTTATTCTATTTCATCCCCTATGGAATCATCAAAAAGACGATTAGCACGATAAAAACATCATAAATATATATCAAAGTGCGCATTGAATTGAATTACATGCTTTTGAATAGAAAGCGTATAATTCCAAATTGTAAGGGAAATCTTTAGGAGAAAGTCTATAGAGGCCCATTTTGTGGATAAAAACATGATCTCCATAAGCATGTAAGACATTTATAATCAAGAGATTCATGTAAAGGATGAAAATTTTCATAGAGGAACTTTATCGAACATTTGACATGCATAGGATATAATCGAAGTTGTATATAACATTTGTAAATGTAATCATGCCCAAAAAATCAACACCAATCCTATTCCTCCAATCATAATTCATCAACATACATAATTCTCATCACAATCATACAAGAATTACACCAATTCATCAAATATCAACAAGGTTCTCAAGGGTTCAATCCAATTGACATTAAATGAGGAAATTAAACTTACCAATGATTAGAGAAGATGAATAATATGGAAGATATATACATCATACAAGCCCAATATAGTAAAAATTGCAAGAAAAAATCATTTTGTGTCATTTGTGTGTAAAATGGGCGAAAGAATGTGAAAAATACGAAATAGGATGAATAGACGGAAATGATGGACAAAAATAATTTAAGTCCTAAACTGGCCTAGGTCAACCGGTCAACCCCTTTGGTCGACTGGTACCTATCTAGCAGTCCACTATCTATCCGAAATTCAAGTTAAAAATATGATTTTTCACCCTAAGTTTTAAAAATGCACAAAATACAATCATAGACCTTATTCGATATGCATTATGCCTAAATGACCTTGAATTGAAGTAAAAGACTCGACGACCAAAAGGTTTTGCGAAAATATCCGCAAGTTGATCTTGAGACGGAACAAAGCACATCTCAAATTTTTATTTAGAAATGCAATCCCTTAGAAAATAGTGTGGAACCTCAATAGGTTTTGTTCGATTATGATGAACTGGATTTTGAGTGATGTTTATAACGGACGTATTGTCACAAAACATAGGAACATTTTCGAAAGAACATTTGTAATCCGCTAAGGTTTGTTTCACCCAAAGAAGTTGAGTACAACAAAAGGCCACAGAATGTATTCGGCTTCGGCCGTAGATAAAGATACACAATTTTGCTTCTTTGAAAACCAAGATACTAGGCAATAGCCTAAAAATTGACATGATCCGGAAGTACTTTTGCAATCATTAATATTTCCCGCATGGTCCGAATCACTATATCCATTTAGAGAGAAATTTTCATTTTTTGGATAAAATAAGCCATATGAAATAGTGTCTTTCAAATATCGAAAAATTCTTTTAACGGCACTCATATGAGATTCTTTGGGATTGCTTTTAAATCGAGCACAAGGCATACGACATGAAGAATATTGGGCCTACTTTGCGGTTAAATAAGGTAAACTACCAATCATACTTCGATATTTCGATTCATCAACCGTCTTGACTTTTTCATCTTTGTCAAGCTTGATATTAGTTGCCATCGAGTAGCAATGGTCCTTGCTTCTTCAATTCCAAACTTCTTTAGAAGCTCTTTGGTATACTTGGGTTGGGATATATAAATGTCTTCTTGGCATTGTTTTATTTGAAGCTCAAGATTTGGCATTGTTTTATTTGAAGCTCAAGATTTGGCATTGTTTTATTTGAAGCTCAAGGAAGAAGTTTAGTTCTCCCATCATGCTCATCTCAAATTCACCTTGCATGAGCATAGAAAATTTCTTACAAAGAGACTCATTAGTAGATCCAAAAATAATATTATCAACATAAATTTGTACTAATAAATAATCTTGCCATTTTTTAAAAACAAAAGAGTAGTATCAACTTTATCTCTTAAAAACTATTTTGCAAAAGAAAAGAGCTAAGTCTATCATACCATGCTCGTGGTGCTTGTTTTAAACCATATAAGGCCTTCTTAAGTTTATAAACATAATTTTGCCTTGAAATTTTTTCAAACCCCAGAGGTTATTTTACATAGACTTCTTCTTGAATAAAACCATTTAAAAGGTGGACTTAATGCTATTTGGTAAAGTTTGAAACTTTTAAAACAAGAATAAGCAAGTAAAATTCGAATTACTTCTAAACGTGTTACGGGTGCAAATGTTCCTTTATAGTCAATACCTTCTTATTGAAAATATCCTTGAGCCACTAATCTTGCCTTGTTCGAACGATGTTGCCTTGATCATCGAGTTTGTTTCGAGTACCCATTTTGTGTCAATAATAGTTTGTGATGGAGGACAGTACCAATTCCCAAACATCATTTCTTTCAAATTGGTTCAACTCTTCTTGCATTTCAAGAAACCAATCTTCATCTTCAATGGCTTCCTTAGCATTTTTAGGCTCTTTTTGAGATATAAGAGCTTTCTTGGCAAATTTCCTTCTAGTCATAACTTTGTCTAGAGAATCCCAACTATGAAATCTTTTGGATGATCTCCTTTGAATTTCAATGCCACGGGAAGATCCGAGTTGTCACCTTTAACTTCTTGTGGAGCATTGGAAGTTGAGGGTTGATCATTTGATGTGGAAGGTTGATCACTTTGAACATCAATTGGAACAATAGGTCCAACATCATCTTCTTCATCACTTTCATCATTGGGTATTCTTTCACCACCGGAGGCTTCATTGAACTTGACGTGAATAGACTCCTCGACCACCATGCTCGTTTTGTTATAAACCCAATATGCCTTAGTCTTAGTCGAGTACACCATAAAAATTTCTTCATCCGCCTTACGATCAAGTTTGTCTAATTGATCCTTGGTATTCAAAATAAAATACTTGCAACCAAATATTTTGAAATAACTAATATTTGGATTTCTTCCTTTCCAAAGCTCATAAGGTATTTTATTTAACTTAGACGAAGATATACCCGATTTATGACATAGCAAGCGGTTTTGACTTCGCCCAAAATTATTTTGGAAGTGAAAATTCATTGAGCATGGACCGACACATTTCTTTAAGAGTTTGATATTTTCTTTCAAGCAATACCATTTTGTTATAGAGTTCTGAGCCGAAAAATTATGTGCATACCTCTTAGTTTCACATAATATTCTAAAATCACCATCAAATTCTCCTCCTCGGTCGATCTTATAGACTTAATCATATCTTCTTTTTCATTTCTCTGTAAGTCTACATAATATAGCAAACTCATTAGCGGCATCACTTTTATTTGCGGGAAAAATAGCCCGGTGTATCTAGAGAAATCATCAACTATAACAAATGTATAATGTTTTCCACTTAGACTTTCGGTGCCAATATATCCCCATACAAATCAAGATGAAGTAGTTGTAGAGGATTGATTGTGGAAATTTCATTTTTGGGCTTAAAACTACTTTGAACTAATTTGTTCTTTTGACAAGTGTCACATAAACCAAGGTTTTCAAAATTTAATTTTAGTAGTCCTTTGACATGTTGGTTTTTGTAAATCTTTTATAAATTCTTGTATCCAACATGTCCAAGTCGCCTATGTCATAAACTCGTTAAATTATTATTGGCGACAAGACAAGAAACATTTTGACTAACCAAATCACTTGTGCAGATTTTGTAAAGATTGTCTTTTCTACTAGCTTCACAAATAATTTTATCATTTTTAAGAATAAGACATTTTTATTTATTAAAAACAATATCATAATTAGAATCACAAAGTTGGCTTACACTTATCAAATTGAACTTAAGCCCTTCTACTAATAAAACATTACTAAGAGAGAAAGAAGAATTACCAAGTGTCTCCATTGGCAAGAATTTTTCCTTTGTCATTCCCGAACATGACCATTCCTTCTTCTTGGAGTTTGATCTGGAAAATAGTTCTCTCTTTTCGGTCATATGGCGCAAAACACCCGCTGTCCACAAGCCATTTTGAATCTTCCAAAATTGTTATAGCCTTAGCACCTACAAATAAATCATTTTTAGGTACCCTAAAATTTTAGGGTCCATGGGGGTTAGCCTTGAGACCTTTGGTTATCCAAAGTGACTATTTCTATTTCTATGTTTACAATCATTAGCAAAATGTCCATTTTACCACAATAAAAACAAATAATAATATTAGGACTACTAGCACGTATGAAAGTCGAGCTTGGTCATTATTCTTAAAAACGGTTTGAAAACGTTTGTAACCAAGTCCTAGTTTAGATTGATCACTTCTTTGTGCACCAAGTGTAACCTTATCCATACTCAAATTAAAACGTTGTACATCATTTTTCAAATTTTTAATTTCTTTTGTGAGCAATTGTTTCTCGGAATTGAGACTATGAACTTTTGCAAGAGTAATTGAATGAGCATGACTAAGTGATTCATAAGAAGTAAATAATCTATCCTTTTCTAATTTAAACTCTTTATACTCCTTTTTTCAAAATCTTGTGTCTACAAATCATATCTCTAAACTCATTTTGTGAATCATCATAATCACATTGGAGTTCATTACTTAAAGAAGAAGATGAAGAGTTAAAGCGCACCTCGTTGTTTTCATCGTCTATGGCCATGAGACCGTGTTCGGCTTCTTCTTCGTCGGATGTGGCAAGAAGCTCATCCCATGTTTTGGCTTCCGCATTTGGAGCATTCTTCTTCGGTTTGTTTTGCTCCTCCTCCGCTAATTTTGGGCAATCGGCTATATAGTGCCCGAGTTTCCCGTATTTAAATCTCAAGTTGTCTCTATACTTCCCGGCCTTATTTTTATTAACAAACTTGGCAAATTTCAGGACAAGGGCGGCCATCTCCTCATCATCCTCATCACTAACATAATAGAAATTATTAGAAGTAAGAAATTTAGGAGTAGATTGCATACCCGATTGTGAGGTGGATGGTTTGGAGTTCTTTCTTTCCTTGAGATAGACTTCGTAGATGTGAAGATTTCCAATGAGTTCATCAAACTTGAGAGTCTCAAGGTTTTGTGCTTCCATAATAGTTGTCACCTTTTCGTACCATGAGCCGGGAAGAGCATTTAAAACTTTGGTTACCTTATCTTCCTCTCGAGATAACCTTTACGAGCGCCAATAGGGGATTGACTATGTTGTCTAGCCTTTCCACCATTTTTGAAATACCTTCACCCTCAAGCATTATGATGTTTTCAAAATCTTTAACAAGCATAGTTTTTCTAGCTTATTTTACTTTCTTTGTACCTTCATAAATAGTTTCCATTTTTTCACATATTTCATGTGCGGGCCTTATTCTTCTAATACGATTGTCTTGGGTGGTGGTAAGAGAACAATGCAAAATATTCAAGGCCTTACCGTTTAGAGAAAATAACTTCTTGTCGTTATCGTCAAATTCTTTGAAACTTTTGAGGGTCGTAGTTCCATCCTCTAACTTTTTGGTTGGTTGAGCTATCCCATCAATAATCGCATTCCAAATATTAAAACCGCAACCTTATAGAAAACACTCCATACAGTCTTTCCAAAAAGCATAATTGGCGTCGAATAGTGGCGGATTGTTGATGGAGGTGCGGGTGGTGAGGTAACTTTCGCTCATAGCATGGATCTCCTCTTTACTCGCAAGGATTAAACGAGTTTGGCTTTGATACCACTTGTTAGTCCAAGTGGCTACGAAACTCTAGAGCGGAGGTGAATAGATTTTTCTAATTTTTCGATTTACGCCCTCTTTTTTGAATGTGAAGATGATGAACGAATAAAAGTGCGAAATATAAACAACACATAATAATTTTTAGAGCTTCACCCCACCAGGATCTAATGCACTACCACCTGGTATGTCCGAATGGATTACGAAAAGGAAAAAGTATATTAATAGATACCAAACTCTTACAACCTTTAACTTGAAGAGTACCACACTCTTCTTACAACACGACCTATGAATATTACCATAATCTTCTTGCACAATAAAGAGCACCACACTCTTCAACACCTAGAATCAACTAAGTGTGTTCTTACCACAAGAACACTAACAAGGATGTCTTGTTTTGGATGATTTAAACCAATTCAAGATTACAACTCCAATGAAGAATACAACTTTGAAGTGCAAGTGTAGTCAAGAATGAAGCCTAATACTCAAGATGTGCAAGTGTAAGACTTGGCTAAATACAACAAGTATATGAAAGTAAAGAAGAAGTTTTTTCGATTTTTGCTTGTTGTTTGTATGCTTGTTGTTTGTATGCTTGTGTTGTATTTTGATCCTTCAAACCTTCAAGTATTTATAGGAGAGCTCTTGAATTTGAATCAAAGATAGGCTCTCCGTGGATATTAAAATATGTAAAACAATTGCAGATCAAATGGAGAAAATAGCTATTAGAAATCAATCCCACAATTTAATGAAAAGTTATCTGCCGCAACGGATAATTTCTATTGATAAAACCTTAGGTTGACCGGTCGACCTCTAATAAGAAAAAGACATTTAAAAATTAAAAACACAAGGTTGAATAGGGGTTGGACCGATGGGGGAGGGTTGGACCGTTCGACCAAGGGTCCGACCGTCGCCTTCCCCTGGACCCGTCACCCTCCAATTTTGTGAAATGAAGCAAATTTTGGCAATTTGCAAAGTCCAGGCACCGATCGACCAGGTGGTCTCACCGGTAGGCCCACTAGTCGGCCTCCTCTATTTTTTATTGTTTTAGTTTTCTTCTTCACGCACGAGTTGCCCTCAGGGCGACGGTTTGTTTGATAAATGGTTTTATCATGATTTTAATGATTTTGTTTTTATACCAAAACAATGTTTTTAAAAGTTGTCCAAATACTCCTAAATGATTTAAAATGGTTTTAATATTTTCCGGAGTATTTCTTCAAGTTTATTTTTCGACAAAATTGGACAACACATTTATTGATTTTGTGTCAATAGGTTTTACTTTGAAACTATGTTTCTAAATATTGTCCTAATACTCCTGATCGGTCTAAAATGATTCTACTATTTATCGGGGTATTTCTTGAAGTTTATATCGGACAATACTTTTTGTATTAATGTGTTAGTTCATCAAAACTATATTTCTAATCTTGTCCTAAATACTCCCGATCGGTTTAAAATGTTTTTACAAATTTTTTGGAGTATTTCTTGAGGTTTATTTTCGACACAAATCGGACAATATTTCATTTTGGAGGTCGACCAGTCGACCAAAGAGGCGACGTGCACTGGGAACGCATTTCACAAAACAGAACTCCCGAACTCCAAACATTGGTCGGGGTGACCGGTCCCCATAGGGGCGATCGGTCGCACCCTAGAAGGCGACTGGTCGACCCCCTGGACCGGTCCCCCTAGTTAAATTTTGTTGTGTTCTTTAAAACTTCTATTTGTCTTGTGACGGCCGCTCTCAAGTTTGATGACAAAATTCTAACCGTTGTGCGACAGACAACTTTTCCCTAATTTGTGGGATTGATTTCTAACAGCTATAATCTTGATTTTAATTGCAATTTTTTTGTAGATCTGATTCCAAGAGGAGCCTATCAAGTATCAATCATCTCCTATAAATAGAGGAAGATTTGAAGCACAACAACAAGAGAGAACAACACAACACAACAAGATATACTCAAGCAAACACTTGGTCTTATATTGTCATTACCACATTCTTGAGGTCTAGGCCATTCTTGATTACACTTGAACTCAATTGTATAATTCATTATCGAGTTGTAGTCTTAAATTTTTGAGTTATCATTCAACACAAGATATCCTTGTGAGCATTCTTGTGGTAAGAACACACTTGGGTGATCTAGGTGTTAGGTGTGAGAAGATTGTGGTAATCTTCTTATTGAGGTGTTGAAGAATTTGGTATTCTTCAAGGTTGAAGATTGGTAATCTTCACAAGGTGCCGTTGGAGATTGTGGTAATCTTCAAGAGAGATTGTGGTAATCTCAAAGGTGGTGTTGAAGAAGAGTGTGGTACTCTTCAAGGTGTTGTTGTAAGTTGGTGTTGTATTAATTTTGGTAATTAATAAAATTTTTTTCTTTTTGAAATCCATCGCGGATATCTTTGGGGTGGTAGAGGATTAGGCCCAGGTGGGTTGAACCTTTTAAATCGTCGCGTGTTGTTTACATTCCGCACCTTTATTATTGTCTTTGAGCATTCGGTTCGAAAAAGAGGGTAAAATCAAAAAGATGGAGATAATCTATTCACCCCCTCTAGATTATCGTAGCCGCTTGACTTACAAGTGGTATCAAAGTCAAACTCTTTGGCAAGCTCGTTTCACATGAAGTATGGCAAAAATTAGAAGCCATCTATGGAGTATTTGCAAATGAAAGGAGTCAAACAAAAGCATCTACTTCTCAAAGGAACAAGCCTTTTACAACTTCCAACTATGAAGTAGTCGAACAATGTTTTATGGGCATCGAAGAAGAAAACGAGGTATGTCTTAAACCATCTACTTCCTATGATATTGTTATTCAAAATGATTATAGTGATTTGCAAAATGATTTTGATGATATTCAAAATGAATTCCAAAATTACTTGTTAAGTACAAAAATTTGAAAAAGGATTTCAATGTTTTGAAAAATGAAAAGGATAGTTTATTTACTTCCTATGAATCACTATCATGTGCTCACACCACCACACTTGACAAGGTTAGAAACCTTGACAAAAAAATAGTACTCTTGTTGAGGATATGAATTGCATGAAAAATGATTTATCAAAATCAAACTTGAGTACCAATAAATTGCCCAATATTGTGAATGTTAATGGTTGTGATAATTTGAATAGTGAACTTGATCATGAGCCTAATATTGTCAAGCATATGAAAAAGAATCGAGTTCCTATGCATGTTAGTAATATTACTTGCTTTTATTGCGGTAAGAAGGGACACGCCGTAAATACTTGTCGGGCTAGAAATAGCTCAAATTATTGTTGGAGACCTAAAAGTCTCAAAGCTAATCCCAAAGGACCCAAGCACTTGAGGGTACCACAAAACAATGTTATATTAGGTACCCGGCGAAATAATAATCGAAGAAAATTCATACCGCCAAGAAGACATCAAATGACCATTTCATTTGATCAAAGGAGAGAAAGCACCTTCAACAAAGTCATTTTCCAAGAAGAGGAAATAATCAAAAATGGGATGAACAAAATCCTTGAAATGGCAAAGACATCATCAACAAGATGATTTTCCAAGAGAAAGACACTTTCGAAAATGGGAAAGCCACAATGCTTGGAAAAACCACCATCAACATGAAGATTTTCAAACGGGAAGATATCATCAACAATGGGAACGACACAACCCATGAAAATGGCGAAATTGGTAAACCGTATCTCCCTATTTAAATATGCATTTTATTTTTGCATGTTTTTAAATTGCAAAATGAGTTTTAAAATTTATAAGGTCTTCTATATATATTTATGTGTTTTTTTAAAATACTTTGAAAAATGAGACCTTACATGTTGTGGACTTACTTAGACTTATATGTTTCTATCTCTTATGGATTTTTATAGCATTAGCATTGTTGTGATATCTCTCGTTGCTTAGCCTACACATGTATTATTATGTTTGTGCCAAATTTGGTTTAAGAATTGTGTAGAATTTACATATCTCTTTCAATGACTATCTACTCGTAATATTAAGAATTGTGCCAACTTTACCTTATGTAGCTCTCTTAAGCTTATTTGAACTTGAATGATTTATTAGACTCTTGATGATGCATAGTATGTGGTGCTTAAAATAGTGTATCTATTATTCGATATTACTATGCTCGTGTGCAAAATATCTTGTTAAGATTTTGCAGAAATTTGTGATATTTCGCAACAAGTTTGATGAACAAGACAAGGTTAGTAGCTCAATGATATTGTCAAGAAGAAGATAATGATTTTGATGTAATATTTGCACCCATAGCACATTTAGAAGTTATTTGCACTTCACTTGCCCATTCTTGTTTTGAGAAAATTTCAAGCTTTACCAAATGGATGTTAAATCCAATTTTATAAATGGTTTTATTCAAATAGAAGTCTATCGGAGTTTAAATTTTTAGGCCAAATGATTTTTATAAAAAGGCCATGCGGTTGATACAAGTACCGTATATGGTTTGATAGACTTAGCTATTTTTGCAAAATAATTTTACAAAAGGTAAAGTTGATACTACACTTCTTGTTTTGAAAAAGGGCAAGGTTGTTTACTTATGCAAATTTATGTTGATAATATTTTTGGTGCTACTAATGAATATTTGTGCAAGATATTTTTCCTAGTCAATGCAAGGTGAACCTAAGATGATCATGATGAGGGAAGCTCAAATTTGATCATTGGAATTCAAGATCAACAATAAGGTGATTATATTCCACACTCAAAAAGAAGAAGTGAGGCATTGAAGAAGAAAGAACCATTTCAACCTATATGGCCACAAATGTGAAAATTGACAAAGGTTGAGGTAGGCATGTTGATTGACAAACGAATTCGAGGTATGTTTATTCGTTTATTACTCCTTAAACTCGACATTCTATATGCCTTATGTCTATATGCTCGACTTAAAATAATCCCAATGAATCTCTTTAGAGTGCCGTTAAAAGAAATTTTCAAATACTTGTAAGGCACTTCTTCTTATGACTTGTTCATCCAAAGTTTTAAAATGTTATTATTTTTTGGGATAACAAGTCCGGTGTAAATTTTATTTTTCAAAATATGGTTCGTCATAATCAACTAAACATATTAAGATTCGATATTTTTTAAGATGTTCTAACAAAAACTTGAGATGTGTTTAATTCCGTCTCAAGGATAACTCGGACTTTTTAATCGCTCATCGCCGAGTATTTTACCTTATTTCGAGCTTGATTATGACATAATGTATATTGAATGAGGTCTACGCCCCGCATTTTGCACGTTTTAAAACTTAGGGCGAAAAATTGGATTTTGGATCAAAATTCGGATTTTCAAAACAAAAGTTAACAAAATGGTGGGCCCGGGCGAGGGGGTCAACCGGTCTCCCACTTTGACTCGGCCAGGTGCGCCCTAGCCCATGACCGTCGCCTTTGCTTAAGTTTGGTTAAAAGCTGTCTATGTTCTTGTATTTTGCGCGGTTTAAGGTTTTTCCTCTCTATTTCGTCCCATTTGCAAATTTCACACATTTCACTTCAAATGTGTTTTATTGCATACATTTCATATCTTGGATGTATTTAGGCTAGATTAATCATCATCATTGCTCGTCTTTACCGATTAAATGGTAAGAATTCTACTTCCTTATCTCAATTGGGTTGAACCTTGAGAACTTGGCCTATATGTATTTTCTTGATGATATTTGTATATGTTTGTGATGATATTGTTATTTATGATATATTGTATTGTGCTTAAACTGATTTGGTGATGAAAAACTTGGCTTGATTGCATTTATAAGGGCTTTATTTATCTTCTTCAATTTTGACGCCCGCCAAGTGTTCGATAAAATGTCTCAATGAAAAATTCATCACCTACATGATTCTCTTGTTTTCAAATGTCTTATATATTTATAGAGATCATGTTTTGCTAATCAAATGAGTTTTCATAAGCTTCTACAAGTCGCATGATCGACTCTTTCCTCCTATTTGGTCTATAAGCTTCAATGTTCAAATAGCTCGATACATCGGTTTTTAGTTACGAACTTTGATATGATTATATGATGTTTTTATCGTGCTAACATTCTTTTTGATGATTCCAAAGGGGAGAAACAGGTTATAAGCTCATTAGCTCATAAAAGCAAAGTTTAGCTAAATAAAAGAAGCTATAAGCTATGGTTTCCTAAAGCCATAAGTTGTGCATTATACTTAGTCCAATTGTTGTATGATGGACTCATATACTTGTCTAATGATGTTTTGTTGTGAGGGGAGCTTATAAGCTCTTGTACTTAAGATCAATATGTAAAAGCCAAGCTTGTAGCTTGTGGTTGATTGTTTTTACATTACTCTTCTTTGTGCATATTAATAGGGGAGCTTTTGCTATATATGTCGAATATCTCTACTCCCATCCTTGTGTTTATATTGCATGGAATGTTGTCGCTCACAACGGATAGTTCTCTTTAACCGGTAAAATTATTTTGTTTTCAAAATCGACCTCGTTAAAATATTTTGGTTTGTAATCATCAAAAAGGGGAGATTGTTTGATAAATGATTTTATCATGATTTTGATGATTTTGTTTTTATACCAAAACAATGTTTTTAAAGGTTGTCCAGATACTCCTAAATGATTTAAAATGGTTTTAATATTTTTAGGAGTATTTCTTCAAGTTTATTTTTCGACAAAATTGGACAACACATTTATTGATTTTTGTGTCAATAGGTTTTTACATTGAAACTATGTTTCTAAATGTTGTCCTAATACTCCCGATCGGTCTAAAATGTTTTTACTATTTATCGGGGTATTTCTTGAAGTTTATATCGGACAACACTTTTTGTATTAATGTGTTAGTTCATCAAAACTATATTTCTAATGTTGTCCTAAATACTCCCGACCCAGGTTTAAAATGGTTTTACGAATTTTTGGAGTATTTCTTGAGGTTTATTTTCGACAAAAATCGGACAACATTTCATTTTTTGGAGGTCGACTGTCGACCAAAGAGCGCGGTGCACTGGGAACGCATTTCACGAAGCAGAACTCCCGAACTCCAAAAATTGGTCGGGGTGACCGGTCCCTATAGGGCGACGGTCGCACCCTAGGCGACCGGTCAACCCCTTAGACCGGTCCCCCTAGTTAAATTTTGTTGTGTTCTTTCAAACTTCTATTTGTGCGTGACCGGTCGCTCTCAAGTTTGACAAACAAAATTTAAACGTTGTGCGTGACATGATGACTTTTCCCTAATTTGTGGGATTGATTTCTAACAGCTATAATCTTGATTTTAATTGCAATTGTTTTTTAGATATCGATTCCAAGAGGAGGCTATCAAATATCAATCATCTCCTATAAATAGAGGAAGATTTGAAGCACAACAACAAGAGAGAACAACACAACACAACAAGATATACTCAAGCAAACACTTGGTCTTATATTGTCATTATTCTTGTTGAAATTTGCCTAGCTTATCACTTTCACATTCTTGAGGTCTAGGCTATTCTTGATTACACTTGCACTCAATTGTATAATTCATTATCGAGTTGTAATCTTAAATTTTTGGGTTATCATTCAACACAAGATATCATTGTGAGTGTTCTTGTGGTAAGAACACACTTGGGTGATCTAGGTGTTAGGTGTGAGAAGATTGTGGTAATCTTCTTGTTGAGGTGTTGAAGAATTTGGTATTCTTCAAGGTTTGAAGATTGTGGTAATCTTCACAAGGTGTCGTTGGAGATTGTGGTAATCTTCAAGAGAGATTGTGGTAATCTCAAAGGTGGTGTTGAAGAATAGTATGGTATTCTTCAAGGTGTTGTTGTAAGTTGGTGTTGTATTAATTTTGGTAATTAATAAAATCTTTTTCTTTTTGAAATCCATCCGGATATCTTGGGGTGGTAGAGGATTAGGCCCTAGGTGGGTTGAACCTCTTTAAATCGTCGCGTGTTGTTTACATTCCGCACCTTTATTATTGTCTTTGAGCATTCGGTTCGAAAAAGAGGGTAAAATCGAAAAGATGGAGATAATCTATTCACCCCCTCTAGATTATCGTAGCGCTTGGACTTTATTTGTTGGCCTCAAAACAAAAGCATTATCCGATTTTTGTCAAAAATAAAGTTCAAGAAATACTCCAAAAAATAGGTAAAAATCATTTAAATCATTTTGAAGTATTTGAACAATATTTGGGGTCATTGTTTTGGTATAAACTCAATTATATGAAATCATCAAAATTACGATAAAAAATATTTTTCTAACATTGGTTTCCTTGGAGAGCCACATTATCAAACAAGAATCTAAATGAGTGAAGTAGCAGGACATCCGTCTTGAGAATAGTAGTCTTAGGAGTAAAGCCGGTTGTGTGATCGGGCTTCCTGATTTGTAGTATCTAGATTGTAGCGATTGTTACTTTAGTGGATTACCTCCACGAGTTGGATAAAAGTAGATTAGAGGAATTATGCAATCCTCGAACCACTATAAATTGTTACGTGTCATTTATCTTTTAGCACATTTATTTCTTGCTTATTATATCTCTTGCTTGATAAATTTGCTAAGTCTACGATAATAAGTTAACCTAAAACAAGTGTTGAAAATACATTTTAAATAAAGGGTGTAACACTTCATTTGAAAAACCAAGTTAGTTTGTTTTTTATAAAAAGGTCACTTCACTCGGTGAGTTATCTTATCAATGACTCCGAGTCCGTTGAGTGACTAACTCTCTTGTTGAGGTTGAACTAATTAGTTGTCTCTTAAGGACTTAGTGACTTGTGATTAAAACTCGATTTAAAGATTAAAATTGAAAATTGGTAAAATCTATTCAAATCCCCCCTCCCCTCTTCTAGACTTTACATAAATACCCCTTGGGATCTACATATAAGATATTAATTTATTAAATAACATATCATAGCAATTTAATGGCAAGGTGAGGGGAGTGGTGGCCACCACTGACCCCGAGTCCGCCCCCGACGTCATCATAATAGAAGTGTCTGTGTTCCATATCCATGATTTTTTTTTATATAATTATATAGAGCTTAGATGTAAACTTGGTTGAATTCGAACTATTTCCTTATAACGTGATACAAATGGGCACTATTTTAAATTTGGCGAAGACATGTTTTGGCGATGTGAGAGAACATGGCAGCTCTAACATTACAAAAAAAAAGTGGAAAAAGCGAGGAAAAGAATGACCAATATATTTTTTGGGGCTGCTTTCTTTTGTAAATAAGGAGAAGTCTCATGTAAGAACGTCTCACGTAGGGATGGTAATGGGTAGGGTACTCACTCATTTAAGGTTATTCATACACGAACCTATAATATTTATATTACCCGCACCCATTTCAAACCCGATTAAGAAAATACATCTATTACCCGTACCCATCCTAAGTCCATTTCCGATACCCGTGTACTACCCGTACCCACCTAAAACTCGTTTATTTTATATATAAACTTATAAGTATATGAATATTTATATAACTATTATATGGACACCCCTACCAAAAACTAATTATTTTATAAAAAATGCTAATATGTTAAATTCTTAATGAGTAAAACAATTAACCATTTTAATTTTGTAAGTCACTAAAGGCTATCATCATTCATAAAAATTAAATTCCTTAAAACTGTAGAATCAATACTGGTAGTCTGGTACATTATTTAATTTATAAAACTACACCATCACACAAGTAGTTTTATCAAGCTAAGCAAAGATAAAACATAGTTGATATGATCACAGATTCAAAATAAATGGCAACTTTATATCTTCTTTGTACAAAATAAAAATTTATGTTGGGTTTCTATGAAGACTTGTATAATGTTAGATGAAATAAACAAATGAAAATTACTAAGGGGTAAACGGGTTCGGGTAGCGGTGGGTATCCAGGGTAAAACCACACCCTAATCGTATATAAATGGGTAGTAATTTCTCATCCCATACCCATATATTCCAAATTCAAAATAGAGTACCCATACTCATCCCATTAAGGCCTGGCGAGTGGGCATGACAAAGGAGCCTCACATGGTCCCCTGTTTCTCACTCTCGTGGTCTCCCTCTCTCTCTCTCTCTCTCTCTCTCTCTCTCTCTCTACTTTTTCCTCTTCTCTCTCATATCCATTCTCTCATAGTCCCTTCTCTTTTCTTACATTTTTGGATTTATTTAACAATGTTTAAATTTTTATCTGTGTATTTTTTGTTTTTATTCTCATATATTTACATTTTATTTATTAATTAGTAAAATTTTAAATTAATTTTTATATTTGTTTACATCTATTTAGATTCTATTTGTTAAGTTGTATATTTTAAAATTTATTTGTAAAATTTTAAAATATTTTTGGACTTATTTTAGGTGAAATAAACAATCATGTTTGTACAGAAGCAATTAGCTAGAATTTAGGCGATTCGAGCTTAACATTGAGGTCCACATGGTAATTAGCCCGAATTTGGGCAATTCGGGCTCAATTTTTCCTCAATTCGCTAAAATATCAAAGTTATTGACCTAAATATTTCTTATTAAATGCAAAATATTATTAAAAAAGAAAATATAGTTGACCGCTTACAAGCCAAGTAGCTAACTTTTTTAAAAAAAGGGGTCTCGTTAAAACCTACCAAAGTAAAACCCATTGGGAAAAACTTTTGATAGGAAAAAGAGTACCCCATAAAAGAAACAATGAAATAACTTAAAATCTCAATCGAAATGATGGACGTTCATTTCTAGAGGATTTTCGAAGGACATTGGCATGTGTTTGTTTTGCACGTGCTTGAGTATCCTCCTGATGGTCTGATGTATCTTGTGGAATATCGGCCCAGGATCCTCCAGCCACAATTGCCAGAGCGTTCATAGCTTCTGACGAATCACTTGAGTGAAGGACAATTGGAGCGAGATAAAGAGTCGCCTAACTTGATCATTAAAGTTTCCAATTTATCCGCATCATCTTGATCGTCTTCATCCGCCATATATCGACCAACGTTTCTGGAAGCAACAACCATAGCCTTGAACCCCTCGGAAGGATCATTGGAGCTATGGACATAATCATTAAAAGGAAAGCTATTTGAAATTATTATCATTCCACGCACGTTGCAAATTAGCCTGTCCATGTTCATCCAAATTTGTTGCATGCGGTTGATAAGGAACCATGGCTCTGTCGTGTTGCTATTATTATATTCTCAAGCTATAATCGATTCTCATTATCAGATTTGGGCTCCAAATTCGTATTATCACATGCCACATCATCTGAATCAGCACCCAGAACATCAAAAGAATTCTTAGTGTGAATACGTGAAGGAGAAGGTGCACCCTCCTTAACACGACCTTGATGACCCGTATTTCCCATGGAGTCAACAACGGCCTTGCCCTTGTCCTTCTGCACCGGATGGTAAACTTTACGGACCCTAGAACGACCCCGTTGCATAGAATTCGGACGTCGTGAAGTCTGGGATGTCCCCGGTCGAGAGGCGCATCTTTCGGTGGTTGAGTTCCCTACGGGAGTAATACGGCAAGAAAGCGTCGAATGTCTTGTTACACGCACTTTGAACAAAATTCCGGTAATTTCTCATAAGTAACTGACACAAAGGAACACTGGCCAACCTGTTCTACCATGATGTGCTCCTCCAACGGTTTCGACAGATCAATATCCACTAACATCCGGATGAAATGTCCCAAAGAACCATCAAGCGAACGCTGGTCAATTTGTATCGGATTCCCAATCGCACTGGCGATCCCCAAGATGTTATTAGGATCCCAGTACTCCAAACCGAGCTCGAAGATTCGGACCCAAACACTTGCCACCGACATATGTACCTTGTATGGACTGAAATCCGGGACCCATAGAGAGAAGCGAATAGTCCCGGATTAAGCGCCCAATTAAAACATAATTGAGCTCGTGTCCGGTCTGCGCATTAAAAAAAAAACTTGACAGAAAAAAATCCCTTAGCCAAGGGGATTAATTTCCAATCATTCTTAATTCCCCATATTTCGATAGGCTTTTATGCGAAGCATAGTCGCTCATGGTTTATTACCCTTGCCTAAAATCACCCTACCAATCAAAGAATAGGAAAATTCGGCGGCGTTGTTGATAAATGTTCTCATCAATAGTAATGAGAATAATAATCTCCTTTCTAATAGGTTTAGGGATAGAATGGGATTTACCATCAACAACATGCGAAAATGTTGTAAAATTACCCTGGGCCTGCATGGTTGAATCCATATCATGGTGAATACGAAATAATTTTAGCAAAATAATGGCCAAAATTGGATTGAGCATTAGTATTATGAGCGAATGTCGAGGATTCGATTCATAATCGGATGACATTAAGGGAGCATAATCGGATGACATTGAGGGAGAGGTCCCAAAGACTAGGGCATACATGGGGCATCATTACACCGGATGAATCAAGGATATAAAGGATACTTTATAGAGGGGACCACTTTGTTGCCTAGTGTTGGCCTTAGGAGGAGAGGAAGGGACCACCGTGTAACCACCTTGGGAGGGACCATAGTTGAAACAACCTTAAGAGGGGGACATTGCCAAGGGGACCACCTTTGATGAGTTCATGGCAGCCCCAAGTAAGAGATTCGAAGGATCCATAGAATAAACCCTTGCCGCAAAATCCACATAAGACATAGGAGAACTCGTAGAGGAGAAAACCAACGGAGAACAAGATGTAGCAATAGAGCAAACATCATAACCGGCGGCTTGTATCCCAACGCCGGGGAAAACCGCCGGAAAAGTCATGGAGGCACGACCCTAGGGTTTGGGAGAAGAGAGAGAAGAGAGCATCCTAGGGTTTTTAATCAAGTTCAAATTTTTCTTCAAATCCTCACCAATTCGAGTTATTGTCCTAAATAGAAAGCACACAAACTTAGTGTCCTTATTTGCCAATTAGTTATATTTAATGACCTCATTTTGCAATTAAGCCCATAGATTTTTGATATATTCAAACATAAACAAATCCATTAGGATAGATGAATGCGTACTATTTTCTTATAACGTGATAAAAATGGGCATTATTTTATTCGTGTATGTGTCCAAAATGGTGATCAGAGAAACAGGGGATGCTCTAACAGATTGCTCTAACATTAAGAAAAATATACAAAAATAAAAATAAAAATGACCAATTTATTTTTGGGGTTGCTTTTTTTTTATAATTTAATGAGCAACTAATGTTATGCCATCGGTAATGGAGGAGCCAAAAACAAATATAGAGGTGTGCCAATGCACAATAATAGAGTGGGTCAAATAAAAAAAAAAAAATCATATTAATTCTAACCAAAATATTTTTAACTTTCCTCGTGGTATAACTTTTTTAATAAAATAAATGGTTGGGGTCGGACCAGGTTGCCTTTCTCCCACCGCCAATGGCCACAGAGATACTTCGTATTGTTAGGGCCGTCCCCAGGGGGCGGCAAGGCTACATTGCCACAAGAGGCCCCTCCCGGAGACCCCGCCCGGGTATTTTTTTCTTTTAGTTTTTCAAAAATGTTCGAAATTGATATGTAAAACAAAAGCGTAACTATTGGCACATAATTTTAGTTGGTCAGTGGTCCGAGCCGTTGTTTTGTATATTGAGGTTGTGAGTTCGACTTCCACCCAAAGCGATGTTTTGTATTTTTCTGTTTAACAACATAGGCAATGTTTTAAATAGAAAACAAAAATTATTTTGTTTAGAATCATCCTCTTAGCAAAACTATTTTTTTCCCAAACAAATAAAAATTATTAACTTGAATTGTATAAATATTTATTTTATTTGTTTAGAGTCTTATTGACTTCTCAATACCTATTCTATTTTGGTTAATTCCCAATCAAATAAAAATTATTTTATCTTTAGTTGTTCTATTTTCGCTATTAATATGAATTGTATAAATAGTTTTCGTTGATTTCAACGACGGTGAATTTTATCACTAGTTTGTCGCTCAAGTGGTATCGTTCACCGTTTGCAAGGGTGTTGACCAGAGTTCGAACTCTTTATCTTTTAGTTTTTTTAAAATTTATCCCCTCCCCTCCAACCACTACTCCCAACTTATTAGAAAAATTGACAGTGAATTTAAATAAACTTGATTAAGAAAGACTGGTTGATTATTTTGCAGATAAAAATGAAAGGAGATTAATTTTTTTTTGGCTAATGCATTGATAGTTTGTCATTTAAATATATTAATTATTGAAGTATCTCTTTTGTAGCACTATTTTCATGAAATTAAAAACATTGAAATTGAAAATATGTTATTTCTATTTTTATGTTGTGATTAATGGAATTAATTTTTGTAACATTTATATTAGTTATTTTTAATTTTTTATATAAATACAGAGGGCCCATTTTGTTTCTTCGCACTAGGCCCTTCGAAACATAGGAACGGCACTTAGCAAATTGTCCGGTGGAGTTTTGAAGCAAGTAATTAATTCCAAGCGTGCAATATATGCTATGTTCTAAAGGATTCATTTTGTAATCCTCCGAATTCAACGGAAAATATGAAGGACAAAAATAAACGAAGAATGTCCCCCAACAAATTAGTTTGAAATATAACAAAGAAGATGTAGTTTTTTTTATATATCTTGCATGAAACTCAAACCTCGGATGACCAAGGCTTGCAATGGTAAAGAAACATAAAAAAATCTGATTAGGGGGACATATGAGCTATGTTCTAAAGGATTCATTTCGTAATCCTCCGAATTCAACGGAAAATATGAAGGACAAAAATAAACGAAGAATGTCCCCAACAAATTAGTTTGAAATATAACAAAGAAGATGTAGTTTTTTTTATATATCTTGCATGAAACTCAAACCTCGGATGACCAAGGCTTGCAATGGTAAAGAAACATAAAAAATCGATTAGGGGGACATATGAGCGACTCAGCTACAAAGGTAGACAACAGGCCGACTATAGGCACCCTATTATCAAATTGGTCGGTTATAGTTTGAAAGAGGAACAAATAGGCGGCATAAATCACCCTATAATAAATAGGTAGGCTATTAAAGAAGAACATACAATTGAAGCATAAATGCATCGGGCTAGAAATTGAAATGAAGATAGCCCACAAAATGGTTAATTTCGCAACGCAATGAAGAATGATCGGTTTAAGTAATTAGCCTTGGTAATGGCAAAAACGAGTCGGGTCGAGCACGTATAGCTCGCGCACTAAGGGGACATGAATTGCCGAATTTACACTAGAATCTATAAATTTGGTCTAGTTCTTTATGTGTGCAAGCCCATTGATACGTATAAAATATACGTGCATTTATATTTGATACATTTGCATGTATATATTATATTTAGACAATCTTCAACCCAAAACACCCAATTTGGTGTTTTGGTGTAATTTGTCAAAACCATCTCCAACCCATTACACTAAATCTCACACCAAATGAATATTTTATTCTTTCCTTTTTCATTTTATAGTAAGCAAATTTATGTATTTATACAATTATTTGATTTACTTATAGTTTATTACTATTAATTAAATAACTAAAAATATATATTTAATTAATATTAAATTAATTAATTATATTTAAAAAAATAAATATTACAATTAACATAGCATCTCTTTTAGTTTAAATTATAATTGCTTGTTAATTATTATTATTTATAGAAAATATTAATTAATTATTAGAACCATATTATATAAATTAATTATATATAAAATGAGGATACAATTGGAATTTAAACTTGAAATAGAAGAGAATTGGGGGGGCAAATGGAGGATATTGTATTACACCAAATTTGGTGTAAATGATTAGTGTTACACCAAATTTGGTGTAATACTATTCACTACACCAAATTTGGTGTAATGTTTAGAGTTGGGTTGGAGATGCATATTTGGTGTTATAGTGTGTATTTGAAATTGGGTTGGAGATGGTCTTAGTGTGTTTTAGTTGATTTTCTTTGTTGGGCGTGATACTACGTATTCTTGTGATTTTGACAAGAAACGAAGCTTTATATGCAAAGATATTAGTAGGACGGCCCATACAAGAATGCCGAATGCGAAAAGATGATCAAATACGCAAAGAAAATGACGAGGATCGAAAACACAGTCCACCGTAGTAATAGACGACCGTGTATTATGTACCTGTGTTATTTACAATTTCGCACAACTTATTCGAGGGAATTATTTTAGAGACTGAATACACGACCCACCCTTGTATTAATACACGATCCTCTACTTTGATCCGGACAAAACAATGTTGAACACAATATACGACGGTGTGTCATTGTACACGACCGTGTACTTTGTCCGTCGATTGATTTTGTTTCCTAATTTCGCGAGAACTCTACTAGGGATCTCCCAAAGCATCTATAAAAGGAAGACCAAGCGCTAAGTGAAGACGAAGAACGACACAAGACTTTATTAGTCCAAGTAGCTACGAAAATCTAGGGGGTAAATAAATTTTCTCGATTTTTTGATTTACGCCCTCTTTTTGAATATAAAGATGGTGAAGAGATAGAGGTGCAAAAAATAAATCGACACACAATGATTTAGAGTGGTTTAACCCACCTAGGACCTAATCTCTTGTCACTCGGTATATCCGAATAGATTTGAAAAGGAAAAAATTTATTAATAGATATCTAACTATTACAACATTTACCTTGAAGAGCATCAAACTCTTCTTGCAATAACACCAACGAAGAGCACCAAACTCTTCTTACAACAACACTAGTGAAGAGCACCAAACTCTTCCAACTCGAAGAGCACCAAACTCTTCTTCACCTCGAAGAGCAACAAACTCTTGTTCACCACGAAGAGCACCAAACTCTTGCATACCTCGAAGAGCACCAAACTCTTCAACACGAAAAATACCAAGCTTTTCAATCAATCACTAACAATCAACTAAATGTGTTCTTACCAAAAGAACACTAACAATGATTTCTTTTTTGGATGATTTTACAAATACAATTAAGATTACACTTTAAATGAAATATTACAACTCAAAAGTGCAAGTGTAATCAAGGAAGGAAGCATAATAATCAAAATACGTGGATACGACTCAAGAATCAACCATTATCTATCTTTCTAGTCCCTTTGTCTGAGCACAGGTGACTCTCTTAGTTATAGTACTTGTTCAGTTAAGATGTACGTAGATTCCTGCGTGATTGGCTGGAGATGTGAAAGTAATGTGCTTAGACTATTACAACAAGAATGTTGAAAATGAAAGCTTAGAGAAGTTTCTTTGATTTTCTTATTGTGTTGTATACTTGTGTGTGTTGTTCTTGATCCTTCAAGCCTTCAAGTATTTATATGAGAGCTCATTGATTTAATCACCAGCATAGGCTTCTCCTAGATGAGTGAAATCTATTAAAAAAATGCCAGATAATCCAAGAAAATAAGTGTTATAAGCAAAACCAAAAATTTATAAAAAGTTGTCTCACGTAACGGATAGTTCTAGCGATAACACTTTAGAGGCATCGATCGCCCTCTAGCAAAAAAAAAAAGATGTTGAGAGTATTTAAACAAGGGATGCCTTGGATGGTGACGATTGACATAATAGGGCGACCGGTCGACCTAGGGGTGCGATTGGTCCCCAGGGTCCAACCGGTCTCCCACCAAACATAGAGAATATGAGAGAATTTACAAAAATCCCTGTGCACCGCCGACTACACGGCCGACCCCGACTGATCGAGTCAACCAACCCCTCCATTTTCAACAAATAGGTTGTTCTCCATTTCAACAAACTTTTCGATGCGGTTTGCCTTTATGGCAACCGATTGACCTCAAAACGGAGGAGTTGTCCGACTTTTGTCAAAAATAAAGTTCAATAAGTACTTCAAACTCTTAGTAAAAATCATTAAAAATGTTTTGAAGTATATCGACAATATTTGGGGATATTATTTTGGTATAAAACTCATTTATATGAAATAATCAAAATTACGATAAAAACATTTATCTAACGAGTTTTCGCATCTACGAAGGCATACGAGTTCATGACTTTGAAGAAGGATCCATCCCGACAAGAAGGGTTCTATCCTTATAGTTTAGATATTTTGTTTGTACTTAATTCGATATCAATTTATTTGATTTCAAGTTTGTCTATGAATTTGTTTTTAAATATGCTACGCTAAACTTTTGATCTAGAGCATGATCAAAACTGTGGATTCATGTTAATTCTAATTTGATTGTTTCTTCTTAATTGGTGTCTTCTGTTCTATTTATGAATTTGAGTGCTTGTTTCTTGTAGATTATCCACCAATAATTTACACGTCTTATTTGTTAGTTCAAAATTATAAATTATAAATTAAATAGGTCGATTGTAGTTTGAAAGAGGAACAAATAAGCGCCATAAATCATCTTATAATAAATAGCTAGGCTATTAAAGAAGAACATAAATTGAAGCATAAATGCATCAAAGCTAGAAATTGAAATGAAGTGGTCTTACTCCAAGATAGCCCACAAAATGGTTAATTTTGGCAATGAAGAATGATCATTTTAAGTAATCCTTGTACAAGTCCGATCGAGCACATATCGTTTTTGCACGCTAAGGTGACATAAATTGCCAAATTTACACTAGAATCAGTAAATTTGGTCTAGCTCTTTATGTGTGCATGGCCTTTGATACATGTAAAATACATGTGCTTTTAGGGGTTTATTTTGATACATATTTCATATATTTGCATGTATATTTAGTGTGTTATAGTTGGTTTCCTTTGTTCTATGTTATACTCTGCGTATTCTTGTGATTTCGACACTAAACGAAGCTTTATTTACAAAGATATTAGTAGCAGGACGATCAAATACGTGAAGAAAATGACGAAAAACGAAAATATCCACCGTGTAATAATACACGACCATGTATTATGTACCGTGTTATTTACACGTTTGTGTGACTTGTTCGATGGAAAAGTTTCATAGACGGAATACACAACACACCCGTGTATTAATATACGATCGTGTACTTTGATTCGTATCAAAAACAGAGGCAAACGTAATACACGACCAAAGCGTAATAGTACACAATCATGTACTTTGTCCATCGGTTGATTTTGTTTCCTAATTTCATCAAGGACTCTACCAGGGGATTTCTCAAAGCTTCTATAAAAGGAAGACCAAACCCTAAGTCGAAACCACACAACATTATACCACAAGACACGAGATTTTACACATTTTCGCTAGGGCAAGATACACATCACAACGAAGAAGCGACACAAGACCTTTTGCATCTACTAATGCGCAAGAGTTCAAGATCGTGAATAAGGATCCATCGTCGACAAGAAGAGTTCTATCATCATAGTTTAGATCTTTTCTCGTTGTACTTGATTCGATGTCCACTTATTTATTTTCAAGTTTGTCTATGAACTTATTTTCAAATATGTTAGGCTAACTTTTGATCTAGGGCATGATCAAAACTGTGGATTCATGTTAATTCTAATTTGATTATTTCTTCTTAATTGGTTCTTAGATTCTATTAATGAATTTAAGTTCCTGTTTCTTCCGGATTATCTAGTCAATAATTTACATGTCTTATTCGTTAGTTCAAAATTCGGGAGATGAGATCTAATTTATGAAAAACGAATTCATAACATAAATCAAAATTAGTCGGGAGATCAGAATTTGTTTGTGGGGGTTTACTTCAATTGTAAGAGCTTTTGGGAGTTGATATTAGTTGTATGAGTAGGGATACCTGCAATTCTTATTAATCAATGTTGTTTATGTGCCACTGGGGGAGAGGAATAAACTACTTTAGGAATTAAATCTATAGATACGCTGGTTTTAGTGAAACATTAATTGGAATTAACATTAATGAAGCATGTTGACAATATGTTTCTAGGATTATTTTTCGTATTTGTTTAAGTTTTTATGAAGTTAGGGTTTTTAACAATACTTAAGTTTTTATGAAGTTAGGGTTTTTAACAATACTTAATACGAGATTTATTGTACTTTATGTGTTTTGTATTTAATTCTGAAGAATATAATCTTGCTCATTTTTATCTGCTAGCTACATTGTACGTCTAGTGAAAATATTTTCACGATCACCCACCTTATTTATTTGTCCCATTTTTACAAGGCCCATAATGGTCCCTCATTAATAAAGGGAATAAAACTTTCTTAGCCTTCATTTGTGGGATAGAAGAAAGCTTTGAAAATCCCTAATAAGGACTAAATAGTCCGACCTCATGAACCGAACCGATTAAGTGGTATTGAAAATGAATGGGTTTGTGGGTCTGACCGACCGGTTGAGAAAAGAGACTGAAATGTAGTTCTTGTGGCATTAATATAAGATCTAGTTGGAATAATATGGTTCTACTACTATTTCGAGAGATTGAATCTTTTCTTCTTTCTCATGAGGCTCGAATAGATCGATCTCATAAGACAATTCACTCGGTGATCGAGAATTTCTTACATGCAAGCGTATGATGTCAAGTTTTAGTATAGGTTTGAAAGTGGGGTTATCGTCTCCGAGAGAATTTTATACTAAGTCTTTGTAATTATAATAGCTTATTTCTATCTAGAAATCAAAAAGAGAGAGATTTTTATTAAACTAAAATTAAACTAATAATTGGTTGGACAATTTATCAAACACGTAAGAGAAGAATTCTAGAGGGTTGATTCACCTAGATCTAGTGTATAAATAACACGTTATTAATCTATAAAATATTCCTACCGTTTATCACTTCCTCTCTTGAATGCCAAGTGATTCTAGGTTTCAATTCCGATTTCGATATCTCTATAAAAATCATAAATTAAACCCTAATATGCTCGATGAATATTCTATCACATGCTTCAAATGATTTATAAACCTCTCGGTTCTATGAAACCCTAGGTTATGCTATTCTATGGCCAGTGTTCAATTACCTCTCGAGAGTGTCAAATGAAACACACCTCTCGAGAGTGTCAAATCAAACACACCAAATAATTTAAATTATTAATCGATAATCCGGATGCAATCAATTCAAATGGCACAAATAGATTAACTAACATGCGAATCTCATAAACGGAAATCAAAACATAGGTTCAAACGTATGTTACATCAATCCCCTAGAAAGATGGGTTTAGCTCATGTTGGATGTACAAAAACGCATGAAAAAGTAATTATACATGTCAAGAATCGATAAAGAAAAACAAAGAAGGAATTGAATAGAGAAGAGAAGGAATTCTCTGTGTCCGGATGAGAAGTGCCTCCAATTATCGTCCCGAACCCTAGCTCCGTGTTTCTTACCTTGCGTTGTGCTCAAAATAATGTCCGACCCCTTTTTCTTATGACCCTTGGTGTATTTATAGACCAAAACCTTCGACAAATGCATCATATATATCATTTTAAGCTCTCACATGCACGTATACATTACACGCATTAAAATCCTCCAAACTTAAAGCATTTCTCGTCTCGAGCAAATTAAGAAAAATAATATCAATGGGAAAGAAGAACACACAAGAACACTATAAACATTAAATAGCATTTGACTCCATACTTAAGAAAATCATGTATTTCATAATCAAGAAGTCATTATTCATAAATTCGTCATAATCAATACTCTCTTGGGTACTCGACACCATGACTCACAAGAAGATGTGTATCACTCGACTCGAGAAGTGTATGGATAGTATTTACGCTCAAATTTGATTAAGTGAAAGTAGAACTACAATAGACTTGCAAATCGTCTAACATCTCTACCACTTTTGTGTGCACAATGTAAGATAAAAAAATGATTTTTATCGGGTTGTAATGTAGGCTCTTTGGTAAGGGTAGGAAAATTTGGATTAGGTGACTTGACTTGAGCAAATAGAATTTAAGCATCTGTTTTGCAATTCACCAACCTAATTTCAACATAATATCGATTTTTCTTTTTCAACTCAATTCCACCCTTATTTCTCCTTTTTCATTCTTAGGCCTTTTTGCCTTCTTTTTTCTTTTTTTTTTTTTTTAAGCCTCAAGCTCTCTTTTTTTTTTAGGATTTTCTTTTGCTCGATTTTCTCTTCTTTTTCGAGATTTTTTTCTTTTTCGAGCTTCATGTATTTTTTCATTTACCCGGATAATGCTCACATCCCTCTTTCTTTTGCCAACTTTCTCTCTTTTTCATAAATTTTCACCACATCTTCCCCAAATTTATATATTTTCTATAAGCTCAAGAAATTTGGGGATAAAAACATGTTTAAATTTTAAAGATCGGTGTGGCTTAGAATAATAGTTTTGGCTCAAAATTGGCTAAGTAGGGAATCATGAGTTCATATGTAGGCTTTTAGGCTAAAAAGGCTAAACAAAGATGGCCTTAGATCATTTTCAAAAATTGCACATATACATGGCTTCAATAAAGATACAGAGCAAGTTCTAGAGCTCTGTCAATCATGAATAACACACTCAAGAAAAAATAAGTCCGCATAATATAAAGCAGTTTAAGGCACAAAAGCTCATAGCTTATTTTTCGCAACATGCTCAAATACCCAATTTTCTTAATATATGCCAAGCAAATAAATAACTTTCTTTCTAACAATTTATCAAATTATTCCGCCAAGTATGTTATCCCATGCCATAAAATATTCATAGTAAAATCATATGGAGTGGGCACACGAACTGAATTAAAAACTACACACAAAAGTAATTAAAAGTGCTAAAGCGGTAAACGTGCTAAAAATAAAAATAAAATAAAAATTGAAAATTGAATTTTTTAATGCAAACTATTTTTTTTATGCTCGTATGCAATCCTAAATGCAATGCACAATACAACAAGATTAATTTACGCATTCTTGACAATCCCCCAAACTTAAAATATGCTTCGTCCGAACATATGAGGAAATTATCAAAAGAAACGAGGAATGCATAAAGAGTACTTACGAATGGTTGACACGGCCCGTGTGCATTTCACGGTCGGGCCGCCAAAGCACCGGGCAATCTCTGTTTCGCTCTGTCTCGGCCACATGGTCGTGTGCGGCTCACACGGCTTTGCCGTGTGTCAGTGGTCAGTCGCACGCCCATCCGGAGTTCCACATGGTCGTGTGAAGTTTTGTTTTCTTAATCTTCGGAGTTTATCGCGATGTCTCTTGATTGCCTCCCACAGAGTGCTAAATTTTACGTCTTGACCGGACTTGATTTCTAACATCACCTGTGCCGTTGAACCACGTCGGTTGAAATCTTTGAGCCCTCATATTTTGTACCATCCATCGGACGAATGGCGTTGCTCTGTTTTTCTTGGATTAAGTTCATTATCGCTAAGGAATTTGCCCTTTTGATGTTGGCCTCCCACTGCAGGTTGCGATTTGGACTTCTTGTATCTCCAAAGATTCTAGTCTCGTATTCAACAAAAACGATGTTAGAAACGAAAAATAAGAAAAATGAAAAAAAAATCGAAGAAAAGAAAAAATATTTACAAAAAAGATGCTTCAATTAAAATTGGACTACTTATTATTATATCTAAGTAGAATCTAATCAATCCCCCTAACGACGCTAAAAACTTATTCGCCAAAAATATTTTGGCTCATACAACCGCAAGTGTACATTGTATTTTATAGAATAATGGGAAACAATGTCGTATTCCTTAGGGATTGAATCACGAAACACTTGGCTATAATAACATCGTATTCCAATTTTATTGAAGCGACCAGAAAATTGAATAATTTATCTAACTAAAAATCAAAAATTAAGATAAATAAATAAAATAAATTTGCGAACCCCACAAGTATTTTCAAAATCTTTAGGAGCAACCTTAGGCACATAATCTCAACATGCTTCTTCAATAATAAATGTGAATAAAGTTTTAGAAACCAATTCATGCAATGTTATGGGTTCAATTCATAAGTTAGTCTACTCTCTCTTAAGGCGAGTGAATAAAACAATTGATTAATAACAATTGTATGCCTCCCAACTCGTTATAATCATAACTAACTCCCAAAAGATTTGTGAATGGAATGACTCCCCACAAACAATTGTAGGTCTCCCGCTCGTTACATCCATTTATGTCGGAATTCGATTTTCGTCTTTGTTAGAACTCATCTCCGAATTTTGCAATAACAAATATGACATGCTAATTATTGATCAAATAAAAACTAATTAAATAATAAGCAATCAAATTCATCAAATAGAAAACATGAATTAATTAAAAAAACAAGTAATCATATTTAATACAAATCCCAGTTTCGATTATGCCCCTAAGATCCGAAAGATATGTCAAACATTGATTACAAACTCATAGACAAATTCGAATCAATATATTACATCATATAAGTACAGACAAAGAGTTCTTAGACATAGAAAGAAAACCCCTTCTTGTCAGGATGGATTCCCCTTCCAAGCCCTCGAAGCTCTTGTGCTCCCTAGATGCGAAAGCCTTGTGGTGTTCTTCGCGATCTAGCCTTTTGCTCTCAGAAGCTCTTCGATTCTTCGTTCCTGTGTTTTTGCTGTATGAAGTTATATTGGATGATGTATGATGATCAAAATTCGTTCAAGCCTTGGTTCCCTTTATATAGGTGCTTGGAGAGGTCACTTGTAGAGTTGGAATGGGAGAAAAACTCCAAAAAATGCGCTCGACAGAGTCCCACACGGCCTGGCCGTGTGGTTTACAGTCCTTTCCCACACGCCCGTGTGGGATTCACATGGTCTAGCCGTATGGGCCTGGTTCCGTCCCCTGTTTTCTTCCCTTCTTCACACGGTTGTGTCACTTTCACACCGGCATTTTCACACGGCCGTGTGATATCACACGGTCCAGCGGTGTGACGTATTTTTGTCAATGTTATTGTCCGAATTTGCTCCTGTGGTCTTCATGAAAGCTGTATCCCTTTTTCTTATCTTTCCATAGGCATTTGAATCATCTCAATATCTATTTTGTAGAAAATTATGGCCAAATACTAAACTCTTGCCGTCTTAGAAACTGTTAGCGCATTTGGACCTTTTTGAAGGAAATTTCCTTTTGTTCGATTGTCCGTGCTTCTCTCCTTCACATATTTGCTCGAAGCTTAGACTTGACCTATACTTTGGAACGTGATATCTCGTTTTATCCAATTTGGCTCAATTTCTGTAAGAAGTTACAAGAATACGCGATTACCCGCCCAACAAAGAAACCAACCAAAAACACACTGAATATGCATATATCATTTTAAGCCCTCAAATGAACATATATTTTACACTCATCACCGCTCCTGTTTGGTTTCGCATCTTTGTAACCTTGCAAGGTAGACAAGAAAACAAAATTCATGGAACCACGAATTTGGTTATGGGTGAGAAATCAAAAATCAAAGGATCGAACATAATGCACCCAAGTGGAAAATGTAGTGCCATGTTAAGAAGACAAGCATAGATATGTAAGATAGCACTAAACAATGTGAAAATGTCATTGGGACATTTGATCAAACACCTCATATGCATGAATTTGAGGAAAGATGGTAAATACAATGGATAACTCATGTAAATCCCAAAATTCAACACCAAAACCTAAGTCTAACATGAGGAACCAATCCACAATCCACAAATCAACAACAATTATCCTAACACTACTACAATCCAATCAACAAAAATAGCAAGATAGGGAAAGCCATGGGGTGGGGTTTGGAAGTTGCAAACTTACCAAATAATAAGTGGGAGAGATGAAGATGATGTGTGTGGTGTGATATTGCTACCTTGTGAAAATGGATTGGGAGTTTTGCGAGTTTAGGTGATGAAAGTGTGTGCTCGTCAAGTTGCCATGTCAAGATAAATAATGTTGTGTTTTAGAACAAATGAGGGCCATGGGGGCGATTTAAGGCCGAGGATGGTCGGCCGTAGCGCGCCTCAATAAGCCGCTTCCAAACGCCGCTTCTCCAAGCTAAATACGAGTTATGAGTTATGAGGCGCGCGCGCTGAGCTTGATGTTGTGGCGCTGTCATGTTGTGTGAAAAACCTGCTTTGCTCGTTATGCAGGGGATGAGGGGCCCTTTTTCGCTGGTTATCCGTCACAATGCTTCGCTCACTGTAAAAACAAGGGTCGGGATATGATGCAACTCGCAACTTCTAAAAATGCAAAAATTCTACTATGATACAATTAAAACTAAAAAAACTACTAAACTATATTAATACTACGAAAGTAATAAAAGGGGCTTGAGTTGCCTCTCAAAAAGCGTTAAGTTCTTGTTTTCGAGCCGAGTTTGTCGATTATCCTCAAGTTGGAGCTCAATAGGAATGTTATGCATGTTTCCTTAGATACTTCCCAACCTCCAATGCTTCCGCTATATTCCCATCCATCCGATGACCATCATTGGATTCAAAGTTGAGCCTCTTGGTTGGATGGATGGTAAATACGACTTCCTCGATTGACCGCAAAGTCACTTCCCATTTCTACATCAATCAAATCTCTTGTTATATCTAGAAATGGCCGACCAAAGATTATAGGTATATTCTGGTCCTCATTCACGTCCAACATTATAAAATCCACGGTGAAAATAAATTTTCAATTCTTACTAACACATCCTCAATAATCCCCAAGGATAGGTGATGGATCGTTCAACAAACTACTGACATGATATTAGATGGTTTCACCTCCCTAAGCCCAAGCTTCGTAACATTAATTAGAGATATAAGATTCACGCTGGAACCAAGATCACAAAGTGGCTTTTCAAAGAAAACTCCTCCAATAGTACAAGGAATAGTAAAACTCCATGGGTCCTTCATTTTCGGAGGTAGTTTACTCGCACTATTGTACTACATTCCTCTGTCGGATAGACAGTCTCAAACTCTTCCAACTTCATTTTCTTGTTTCCACTCCTTCGCATAATGGCGATCTGACAGTGCAAGCCGAATTTTCACCTCCTTTTTCACATAAATTGCATTGCGGTGCTCTCTCGGATTGGCCTGTATCACTGTTGTCGCCAACCGACCTAATATGCATCTCCATTGTATTCATCTT
The DNA here is from genome assembly GCA_016081115.2 of Rehmannia glutinosa. NCBI lineage: Eukaryota > Viridiplantae > Streptophyta > Magnoliopsida > Lamiales > Orobanchaceae > Rehmannia > Rehmannia glutinosa. The sequence goes on from JABTTQ020000705.1 coordinate 90,910, forward strand.
TGTACCCAGGACTATCAATCTACGCATCATACATTCAACCGATTTCTGGTCTCTCCTATGAATGAGCCGAGTATCTCTTCTAGCCGATTGTTTCTTTTCACCTTCGAGTGCATTGGAATTGGTTGGGTTGGGATAACCCGAAGGTGGGTTCAATACTTTCATGTTGTTCTTTAAGAGAAATTCTCATGATTGCGAAGTCCCGGGTGATAGTGAGTTGGTAATGAATTACCTCTATAATAAAATCTCGATTATTCATATAATTGACTTGCTCGGCCTCGTGAGTTGTGGTGCATGAACAGCCGTAGTGGGATCTCAACTTGTTGTGGTGTTCCACCAAGTATTCATAGTGTTAATTGCTTTGTCAGGCTGGAGATTTGAGCCGCTAAAGCTGACATTGTATCAAGCCCAACGCATTTGGCGACCTTTTTTGGCGCCGACCTCTCGGAGGGCCATTGATAACTGTTTGTAGCCATTTCTTCAAGCATAAGTAAGGCCTCGGTCGAGTTTTAGCCATCAATGTACCTCCTATGCCGCATCTAATATCGTCCTTGTATGCCATTCGGCCGTTGTAAAAATATCGAACCTCCGCCACCGCATAACCATGATGTGGGCACCTCCTCAACAGATCTTTAAATCGCTCCCAAGCTTCATATAGCGGCTCAACATCAATCTGTTGGAATTGGGATATCTCACTTTTTAGTTGGAGTGTCTTGTTGGGAGGGAAGAATTTTGCCAAAAATCTTTGAGTCGATCATCTCAACTCGTGATACTCCGGGGTGACGAACGCAACCACCTGTATGGCCTTATCCCCGAGTGAGAATGGGAAAAGCCTCAATCTAATGGCCTCATCAGTCACACCATTGATCTTGATGGTGTCGTAAATCTCAAGAATGTAGCCGGATATGTATTTGGATCATCCACTTGACTCCCCCAAATTGATTATCTTGAACCATGCTTATGAGGCCCGATTTCGATTCGAAATTATTCGCATTTATGGGATGGTGCACAACTGGAGTAATTCTTGTTCATAGTTGGCGAAAATAATCCTGGATTGCCCTTTATCGTGCCTCTGTGTGGTAGCACATTCAGGACCAAATTTCCATTGTTCTCATTGTCCCCATTTTTACGCCATTGCTCAATTTCTGCTTCGCCGCTTTGTTGCTCTAATTGCTCAAGTGTCCATTCAATCTCTCGGATCAAAAAGAAGCAAATTAGTATCTTTAGAATCTCGCATAAAAAGATAAGACAATGAGAAAAATGAAATTATAATTCTGAACTAGTCTAGATTAGGATTAAGACTACTTGGTAACAAAGAGTATTAACATAAAATAGGATAAACAATCGCGACAATGGCGCCAAAAACTTGATCGAGAATTTCTTACAAGCGTCCGTGTCAAGTTTTAGTATAGTTCGAAAGTGGGGTTATCGTCTCACAGGATTGGTATCAAATTTTATACTAAGCTAATCTTGATAATTATAATAGCATAATTCTATCTAGAAACCAAAAAGAGAGAGATTTTTATTAAACTAAAGTTAAACTAATAATTGGTTGAGATAATTTATCAAACACGTAAGAGATGAATTCTAGAGGGTTGATTCACCTAGTTATCCCCTATGTTCTCAATCCAGTTTATAAATCACACTTATTAATCTATAAGCCAAAATTTCTATTGTTTATCACTTTCTCTCTCGAGTGCCAAGTGATTCTAGGTTCCATTCTGAATTCGGTACAATTAAACCCTAATATGCTTAATGAATATCACATGCTTCAAAAGATTCATAAACCTCTCGGATTCTATAAAACCCTAAGTTATGCTATTCTATGGCCGGGTATTCAATTACCTCTCGAGAGTGTCAAATCAAACACACCACTTGAGAGTGTCAAATCAAACACACCACTTGAGAGTGTCAAATCAAACACACCAAATAATTTAAATTATTAATCGATCATCCAGATGCAATCAATTCAAATAGCACAAATAGATTAACTAACATGCGAATCTCATGGAAATCAAAATATATGTTCAAACGTATGTTACATCAATCCCCTAGAAAGATGGGTTTAGCTCATGTTGGATGTACAAAAACTCATGAAAAAGTAATTATACATCTCAAGAATTGACAAAGAAAAACCAAGAAGGAATTGAAAGAAAAGAGGAGTAATTCTCTCCGTGTCCGGATGAGAAGTGCCTCCAATTATCGTCCCGAACCCTAGCTCCGTGTTTCTTGTCTTGCGTTGTGCTCAAAATAATGTCCGACCCTTTTTCGTATGTCCCCTTGGTGTATTTATAGGACAAAACCCTCAAAAACCCATCGAACATGAATTATAAGTCTACGCCCGAACGCGCGACCCTCGATTTGAGCATTGCGGGCGCTCACTTAAGATCATCGTTTTTGTATCCTTTATTAGGAGGTGTCTTTGCGTTGCATGATGCGACTATGAGGATGTGATTCGAATAAGTCGAGTCAAATATGTATAAGTGGGAGATATTGGGTGCAATTAGGTTGCATCCATATTTGAGATAATAGGGAGTTCTATTTAGATGAAGTTTATCTAGAAACCTCTCCCATCGGACTCTATATGGGATATGGGATTGAGATATATATTGATATTTCTCCCTATAATATCGTCTAATTGGAAAAATCGTCCCCACACATCAAAGTAAATAATTCTAGTAATTATTTACACCAATGAGAAAGACGTTTCATGATCTTGTTTGTGATTCAACCAATCTACGGGTTCGTTTGTTCGCTTGTTCAATCAAGATGGGTCTTGTAGATGGCTTAATCATTGATCAAAAGGAGACTTGTAGACTAACTTAATCCTAGCTATGTGGATCAGCGATTCTTTGCAAATAGGTATACTCGATCCACACTTTATGTGCAAATATGTGATTTATGTTTCGACCGTATTTGCTAACAAGATATAAGCACAACACCTGGTGGTTTTATCAATATATGAAAAGTTTTACATTGTTCCTCAAGGAAGGTTATACTTCTCTCTAGCTTAGTTAATATGGTATCAGCGGGTTATCGGTGGGCATCACCACGGTGGATCATCTTCTTCGTCTTCATTCACTCCATTCACATTTACTCATCTTATATCTTCAAAGCTCAATAATGAAAACTTTTTAACTGCAAAGAAGCGGGAGATACTTGCGCCGATTAGAGGTCATCGCCTTTAGGCATTTTTTACAAATGAAATTCCTCCTCCTCCAAAGTTCATTAGTAAATAAGATGGAGATGTAAATTGTATCAATCTACTTTTTCTCGGAATGGGAACAACAGGACCAACTCATCTATCCTGGATCTTAGCTTTTGTGAGTGATGATATCCTATCACGATTGGTTCATCGTGATACTTCCACTTGACTTGGCATACATTGAAATCTACTTTGCAAAGACATGTGGGTGCTAAAGTCAGCCGATTTAAGCTTCAATTACAAAATCAAGAAAGGATCTCTTACAATCAATGAGTATATTTTAAAAATTAGACATTGTGTGGATATGTTATCTCTTGTTGGCTATCGATTCTTTGAAAAAGATCATGTTAATGATAGAATATGAGACATTTGTATTGTCTGTTTCCACTAGAAATGATGTTTATTATTCTATCGAGATTGAATAACTTCTTTTAGCTTACGAGGCTCGAATTGAGAGATCTACTAAAACAATTGAATCGATCATGGGTTATATGGTTGTATCATGAAGTTCAAACTCTTCATCCGGATGTCAATTTTCGGTGCTAGTTCTCACAATAATTTTCCAAGAGGTAGAGGATATGCTCCTCGTGGGTCGGGTTCGTGGATTCGGGGGAACAAGTTCTCTAGAGGAAGAGGCTTCTCCTTTAATAAAATCATGTGTCGATTATGTGGGAGGAATAATCACACAAAGACCTCAATGTTACTTATAGGTTTGATCACAATTCCGGGGACCTCAATCTTCGGAACTACATCTCATCCACGGCAGACCTCGATCATTTAATTCATTTTAAGGAAATTTGGCTCACACTCATGGTCTGTCTCACTCAATTTCAATCTCCCTTACAACCACATCAATCTTCTAATTTGCATCCAGTTCAAGAGTGGTATCAAGATTCAGGGCTACAAATCACATCACTGCGACTCTCACAACTTGATGCAACACACAACCTACTCGGTTCGGAGCAAGTTAAGATGGATAATGGTAAGGGATTAAAAATTCAAAGCATATTGGCTCTTTCGTTTTTTCTTCTCATTTTCTTCCTAATAGAACTCTATCTCTCACAAAAATTCTTCATGTTCCTCGGATTACAAAGAATCTTCTTAGTGTGTCAAAGTTCTCCAAAGACCACAATGTCTACTTCCAATTTCATCCTGATTACTACCTTGTGAAAGATGCTTCCACTCACATTGTTTTGATGATGAGAGGACAGCTCAAGCATGGTTTATATTCTTTCCTCAACAACACCCGAATTTTTGTACCTTCACTTTCTTATTCAAATTTCAATAATTCTAGCTTTTTGTAATAAGTCATCTGTTTTTCCAAGTTGTAATATTGCTACTACAGTTGTTCCTTTCCATACTTGGCATATGAGTCTTGGACATTCTAATAATAATGTGGTGAGGGGTGTGTTTAACCAATGGTTATAGATACTACATTCATTTCATTGACTCATTCTCTAGACACACTTGGATTTTCCTCCTAAGGCAAAAATCAAGCACTCACAACTTTTATCACTTTCAAAAATCATGTTGAACTTCAACCTGGTCATAAAATCAAGGTTGTCCAAACAGATGGGGGCAATATAGACCATTCACATACTACGTCACTACAAGAAAAACGCTCATAGACATCGGTTTTAGTCGATGTCTATGTGAAAATCAATCGATGTCGTAATTGGCAATGTAAAATGTATTCATATTCAACATCGGTTTTAAGCATTAAAAAATGATGTTGTTATATCAAAAGACATCGGTTTTTAACCGATTTTGTTACTAACAAAAATGATGTTATAGTGTTGGGTTGAACATCGATTTTGTTAGAACAAAACCGATTAGAAACCGATGTGTTAAACGTTTTTAGAAAACGGACATGAACCGATGTCATTCACATTTAACAATGCCTCTTTATATGTTTTAGATGTCGGTTTAAAATCGATGTCGAATACTCTAAACAAAGTCATTTTTTAGTTTAAAATATATTGTCTGCCATTTTATTAAAATAGTTTCACATCAACAATCATCTCCTCACAAAGCAAGAAACAACCATCCCACCATCAAAGCAAGAAACAACCATCCCACCATCAACAACCATCCAACCCTCAAAGCAAGTAACAACCAACCACCATCAAACATCAAAGCGAGAAACAACATTTCATCAATATTTATACATTTATATTATACTCAAGGAAACAATTCACTTGAATTGAAATAAGACTATTGATCCATATATCCATACTAAAATCATTTCCAAAAAGAGTCATTACAATGTCATCATTTCCAAACATGTACAAATAGTAAACGACACAAATCATGTAGCTAGAAACATGATTTAAGTAACCGATTGATTAAGTTCAAAAAGAAACAATAGGACAACCAAAAACATCGGAAAAATAGCAAGCAATAACTCATAACATGAAGTCCCAAGTCCGCAATATGCAATTATATCTTTTCAAAGAACTAGCTAGCAAGTAAAACAACCAACTCCCATTCCACCAATCAAATGATCAATCAACAACCAACAACAACTAACAACTCCACCAACCTAGCAATCCAACAAAGACTAGCAACAACTCTTAACCAAAGAACTCCTAACAAAAACATAACATAAATAAAAAACCAAGTTAAATCACCAAGACTGGAAAGCTAATCGATAAGCACATTTATTCATCATTTAAAGATAATAATCATTATGACTCGAAGCTAATTGATAAGCACATGCAAATTTCAAGCTTGTAGTTTGCATATTACAATTTGATCAAACATTGCTATATGAGATATGCAAAGGTTAAAGGCATGAAAATAAGCTTGTTCCTATGCAAATGGAGATCAAGACAGAAAAAAAATTGTGAACTTATTATAAAGGCAAATTAATAGTGTCACTACAAAACAACTTGAGACGTTAAAAATAGAAAATAAAAGCTCATCTTGACATCTAATTAAAGTAGCTATATATTGATATCGGGATACAAGATATCCATCGCCATAAAATTTACTCATAGGTTGTCAAAAGGATAATAAAGGTGTGCTCTTCTCGGATTGATAGTCCAATGCTCGTATTGATAGTCAAATGTTAAGCTCGCCAAATAGAGATGTGTAAGCTAATTAAGCCAACTATTAAGTTGATGGATCTACAACAAAAAGATCTCAAGTACCTAACTCTTAATTGAGAAGGACTCCCGAGAAATGGCATCTATTGCACGAATATGTTTTTGTCCCTCACAAATTCCTTAAAATTGAGATTAAAAAAATTTAAGTATATTACCTTTTATGCATTATCACGGTCATATAGTGTATCAATAACATTTTCTCTCATGTTGGTTATTTCTTATTTTTCTTTTCGGTGATGGGGAATAAGTTGATAATTTTAGGCAATTAATTATAACGCTGCGTGCACAATTTTATGTACGATTTTTGTTTAATATGAAAAAAAAGCATCTGTTTGTTGGCATATAGCGGTATTAGAGCCGAAATCACCCAATTCCCAGAAGAATGGTGCGATTCGATCCAAACCGAGAAACGACTATTGGAACTTTCTCTTTGCGGCATGGACAAGCATTCCGCCCAAAGCATTTATAGGACTCCACAATTTGTGATGGCGGGGAACACTTGCGGACCATTGCCTTGCTATTATAGGACTTTGCACGTCATGCATATCTCTCACTATTACTCACATCGATGTCGTTGTCCATTAGATGCAATGACAAACTATTTTTCATCTGTAAAAAACAAGAAATGACTACAAAATCATGTTATTGGCCTCTACAGATAACTCAAAATTGGAAAACAAAACATTTAACATAAATAATTCATGAGCTTCCAAGCATGTGATGTTAGAATTAATAGAATTAATTCATACCCCTTAATCATCACGTGAATTATCAAGAAACAAATATAAAATCGAATCTAAATCGGAGCGCACCTTAAATCAATAGACACAAATAGATACCTCAAACCAGACAGACTGAGGACGCGTGTGAATCTTTAATCGGGTTAGCGTCTTCCTTCCACAAATCCTTTAGGTACTCCATTGGTCTCTCTCTAAGATGGGAAGAGGAGAAGAGTGACGATCGATTTGACTTGGGGACCATAACCCTAATGAGAGTTCTTTATATACTAGGTCAATTAAGAGCCCATCAATCCTAATTGATTAGTATTGGGTCTCTACACATTGCAAAGCCCATACCCATTAGATATCCCTAGAGCCTTATTAGATTAGACCACTTAATTGGCTCTATTAAATTAGATAGCCCATAATATAATTGTAATTACATATGTAAGTCCACACGGGAAATCAATAAAAATCCTAACAATCTCCCACTTGGACTACATATGTCACCAGAGACAATTATATTGTAAAATCCTGAGTGCGCGCTGAAAATGCTATCTATCCTTGAGATATCCCCTTAGATACAATCTGGTCCATCTCCTATATCAGTATGAGATCAAAGCGGCTTTCATTACACTTAAATGGTAACTAGACCCATCAATGGTCACCACACTAATATATTCAATGACATAGATCGAGTATGGATGTGTAGCGTGGAAATTACATGTAACGTGATCTCCAATATGCCTATTTCCAATCGGTCCTTCTTTATTCTTTATGAGATCATGCAAAAATGCACATGATTCGAGTCCAAAACCAAAACTTCATTCTTTATTCTCGAGAAGATAATTCCGAAATGTGTCTAAACTCGAAGAACATCAAAATACAAACTCCCTTTGAACATGCACATTCTTAAACCGTACAACACCCATATGAGCATTACGCTCGTAAAAACACCTTAGGGTAAAACCATGGTGAGTGGCCACAATTTGGAGTTTGTCCGAATATGTTCTATAGACACTTAATGACTCAATTTTTCTTTATTACAACAAGAAACTTGAAGTCTATGTGCACCTCAACTCCAAGAGTTTTGTTGTTGGAATATGGTAAGGCCGACTTATTGTCACTTTAACTTTATTGGTATATTAATACCATCCTTAATGTGCAACCAATCGACAATATTTCACAACCATATCCCTTGATAAAATGCCCTTTTAACAAGCCAAAACTTAGTTGTCATTATGGAACGAGCTATAAGTGTGTCCGCTTGGCACTTTCCCAAAATAGTTCATCCAACTAACAATTAAGTATAGCACAAATGGATCTCTTTACTTTATTCGCATCAAATAAAATCGGAATCGAAATACCAAATGATCTCCCAAAGATCTCGATTTAGATAAGTGAGCATATAAACTTTTATTCTCTGTAAATACTTTAAAACCCCTTTATTGGTTGCTTCCAAATGATCCATCATAGGGTTAACATCTGTCTAATAATCCCATTGTGCACTTATATCCGGATGCGTACATACTTGAAAATACAAAAGACCTCTCATAGCTAATATATAATTAGTCTTTTGTATATCTTAAATATTGGCTCATTCTTGGGGCCTTTGAATGAATCAAACTTAACTTCCTTAGCAGTGAGATTCTCTCCCACTAAACCAAACGAGATAAAACTCACGATGATTGTTTACCATAAATGAGAAACATGCTAAAAAATCAAAATGAGCCACGAGTACCATAATGATTTTAAAGAGTCTTTTGATAAATCCAAAATGAAAGCTTCCTTATAATCAACGCTTATCTTTTGATGAAATTCTTGATAACATGACAAACCTTATATCTCTCGACACTACCTTTGAACCTCCTTGGTCTTGATGTTCATCAATGACCACAAAGCTTTCACACCTTTAGGCAATTTGATGAGATCCAAAGTGTCATTTGGCATTCATGAATTTCATCCAATTTTTCATGGCTTCCATTCTTGAGGTTGTTGAGTTTCTTTGTTTAGAAACATTATCTTATCCGGATAAGGAGTTCCTTAACATTATCTTGATAATCCAAATTTGCATCTTGAACAATGTTAGGAATGAAAGCCTAATCATTGTCAATTGCAATCGTAGGTGAAAAATAAACTCCTCTTTCATGATAATGTTTATAACCTTATTCTCCCCTCAAACTCAACTTCCTTAATAAACCTTCAAGTTTCCCATTTCAAGTGACCTTATAGAGTATCTAACAAGTAATAACTAATAGTTCTTGAGTCCAATTTCCCTTACTAGTCAAGACCTTATATTGATGGGACAACCCCAAATATGCAAATATCCAATATCGAATGTTCACATATCAAAATTCCATAAGGGGCTTTAGCTAGCTACGCTTAGATTAGAACCCTAATAATAATCCATGTCGTAATCATTATTACTTCTCAGAGAGTTTTCATAAGGAAGAATGACTAATCATACTTCTTACCACATTCATAATTCTTTTATCGTTTCATGTGTTTTGTACCATGTGAACTAGCATGCAAAGTTTCATTAAATGAGACAACCACATCATCAATGATAAAGAACCAACATGAATATTGAAAGAGAGCAAAATTGCTATATCCAAATTGAACAATTATAACCAAAATTTGCTCAAATGGAAATAGAAACAAAATGCCGAGTCCTTTCAATGTTCAATAACCTTATCATCAAAGATTAAACCTAAATATGTATAGTCTCAACCACAATTATTTTACCATTACCATCACAGATGCATCTTTCAAAGATCAATTTGTAATGGCTCCACAACTAACTTTGCATTAAAACATATGTGAGTAGTAGAACCAAAGATGTACCCACAAAATATGTCTAGGTACAAAACAAGATTGAATGAAACATAGTCAAGTGAGAAGCAAACTTTAACACGACATACTTACTTGGGACATTTATGTCACATATCCATCCTTCTTGCAAGAGAGGTGTAAATTCCTCATCTTGTTTCTTGTGCATTCTGCTTTGTGGTGTCCCAGTTTCAATCTTTATATCTAATCCTGAGGAAGAAGATGCTAAGTGAGTACTTTTTGTGTTATCTCGCTCAAACTTTATTTTCTTGCACAATGAGAAATGATCTCAGAAGAGTCATCTCAATCTTTAGGGTGTTGTAACTAACTATAAATCCTTATTGTACAAGAAAACTCGAATAAAATCATAGAGAATTCCGACTTTATGAACTTTACTTTGAAGCGAGAAAGACACATCCTAATATACTCACATATGTTCCATTTTTATTTATAACCTTATTGAAACAAGATTAGTTGAGATAATACTTGTTCGGTACCAATATCTTTAAGGAACTCCTTAGCATTAACCTCCTCAAACACAATGCCCCAAAAGATTTAAAACAAAATAAATAACAGATATAAAATCCATATTGAGATATTTTAGAAATACAAGCGTAATTTTAATTGCGAAAAATTAAAAATGCTCACGCTTAATCATGTCATAACATAATAACAGGAAAATTCATACTTATGCATGACATTAGAAGATGATAGTGGGCCCATCTTGAGATACCTAAAGCACAACATTGATGTTCAGTCTTTGACAAGAGCATCAATTGTAAGTGGTACTCTCAAATGCAGAATCAAATCGACAATAAGTCTGTCAAACAATAACCTTCCTTTGGACCGATTATTGTTTACATGGATAATTTAATAATCATCACGTATTTATTACCACATGTATGTCTATTATTCGCCAAGTAATAACCTTCCTTTGGGGGTCATTATTCGCATAAATAATAGAACATACACATCTTAATATTCCAAAACAAATAAATCTACACAATAGAGATTACTTTGGCAACATATTGTTTCAATTAAATTATAATGAAATATCGGACATCAAATATAATCCCGATTTTGCCTCATATGCCTATCATCCGACCTGCATAATAACCTTCCTTTGGCCGATTATTATCCACATAGATATAAACAAATCGCAAATCTTTTTGCTCCGAATCTAATATTTCAAAATAAATTTAGTAACAGAGGTCACTTTGGCGACATGCTATTTCAATTTATCTCAAATATAAAGATGAGATTCGCTAACTAAATTAAAAATTAATATATCGGGATTATAACTAAATTTGGTCGTACTCTCAAAAGTTTAAATTTAAAATCAACCATGATTTAAATATAAATCAATCTTACGGGTATGAATAAATTCATCCCAACTTTATGACCCAATAAAGCAAAGCTCTAACGATAAGCCAAAAAAATCCATCCTTACTAGAACTTAAAACCCAAAGTACTATATTAGGCTTAAATTCAACCTTATATGAACTTGATTTCAAAATTCACCTTATTTGAATTTAAAGTCCAAAACCAAATAAGACTTTAAATCCAACTTTATTTAAATTTAATAACCCATATAACTTGATTGGGTCATAAATCTAACTAAATTTTTTAATCCAAATCAAGTTCAATATCCCAAATTTTAAGCTCGAAATTGAACCATGTAAATTTTAGCTCAAAATAAATTAAATTCAAAATCTAATTCCTTATTTCGATTTAAAACCCTGAAAAACCAAATAGGCTTTAAAATTCAAAATATTAGATTTTCTTAGGGTTTTAATCTTGAACTCGGGTCAATTTCTTTACGGATTATATTTGAATAAAAAATCAAAATTAATCCAATCCTTATGGGTTGGATTAACTCACCCTTAATGACCCAATACCTTAAGCCCAAATTTATCATCCAATATTTTCCTTCATTGAATTTTGGACTCAAGTAATTCAAGCCCATAATTCATCCTTTATTTAGACTTAAAGACCCAAAACAAATATTTAGGTCTAAAATCTAACCTTTGACTTTGGATTAATAAAAAAAGGAGCCTACCGCTTTAATCCGTTTCCAACCAAAGATCAAGCCCAAAATATACGTTAATTGGATTCAAGAAATAGGCCCAAGATTTTTAATTTAAGCCCAAAAAATGAAAACAGCGCGTAACCTTGAAGATTGATCTCTTCGCACAAAGGCGACCCCGCCGCCACTACCTACCACCACACCACCGCCGCCTCCCTCACTGTCACCGCCGCAAGATGCGATCCGCACTGCATTGCCCGGCCAGAGAACGGCTCACCAAAAAAAGAAAGATAATCATCCGATTCCCAATCGCCGATCGGAAATTCATCGCAAGCTACGATTCCTCTTACGTCGATCGTTTGGTGGGTGGTGATGGTGATGGTGATGTGCCGGAATAAACCAAATGGCAAACACCTTTCTCGCCACCACCTTTGAATCCTTTAACTGTAATGTGAATTGAGTTTGGGCATCGATGTTGGTGTCGGGGTGAGGTGGTCATGAAAACCCGGATCGGCCTCTTACCAAATTCCATAGTTTACGACTGAAACAAAGGCCCCATTTCTTGAAACAATAATTACTCAAAAGAATAATTGACAACAAGTGTAATAACACATGTTCCTCTTAGATATGACAACGAAAAACAGAATATAATCAAGAAATAAATTTCTTGAATCAATTGAAACATGATTTAATCTAAATTATAAAATACCAAAAGAATACATAAGTTATTCTTGATAATTCAAGGGCTCTAATACCACTTGTTAGAATTAATTCATACCCTTAATCATCACGTGAATTATCAAGAAACAAATATAAAATCAATCTAAATCGGAGCGTACCTTAAATCAATAGACACAAATAGATACCTCGGATCCGCAGACGCGTGTGAATCCTTAATCGGGTTAGCGTCTTCCACACCAAATCCTTTAGGCACTCCATTGGTGTCTCTCTAAGATGGGAAGAGGAGAAGAGTGACGACTAATTTGACTTAGGGACCATAACCCTAATGAGAGTTCTTTATATACTAGGTCAATTAAGAGCCCATCAATCTTAATTGATTAGTATTGGGTCTCTACACATTGCAAAGCCCATACCCATTAGATATCCCTAGAGCCTTATTAGATTAGACCACTTAATTAGCTCCATTAAATTAGATAGCCCATAATATAATTGTAATTACATATGTAAGTCCACACGGAAAATCAATAAAAATCCTAACATGTGATTCCTAGCATACCAGATGTTTTGCCATAAAATTAACTCATCGGGTCTAACTGATTCACAAAATTTAAGGTAAGTAGAAGTGGTATATTAACCAGTCATTGCTGCTTGTAAAGATGTTATGGTAAGCTCATACACCCCCAACACACACACATACTTGTTGCAGCAAAAATTGAAATCCACCACTAATTGTACTTCAGGTAATAATCATTATTAAATCATAATCGCCATATGAATCACACTAACATATTCACATAAAAAAAAAAGTTTCACCTACAGGATTGTGCGGCCTAACACATAGCTAGCACCAACTCTAAGTGTTGTTAGGCACAAAACAGTAATTCTTTAAAGGATAAGAAATTTACCAATCGGGACAAGGGGATTCCTAACACGCCTTTTCTCCTGAAATAGATCTTCAAGCTCCGAATTGACAGCACCCATCTGATCCATTTTCCTCGAGTTAAATAGGAACTACAGAAAAATACAAGTCTAATAATAGCCTGAGCAAGATAAAGATTTTCCTCAATAGGATGAAACAATCATATATTCCACTGGCACACCATTCCTTCTCATTATCACAGTGCCATATGACGGAAACTTGAATTTAACAAAATTTTCAAGCAATCAATTCAGACCTTGAGATCACTTCTACTATATCCTTCTGTCATTTCCACTTTTTATTTTGACAGCAGAGTCCTCAAGATCATTTCTCTGTTCTCCACCGATGGCAGACCGACCATGATTCTGTTTAACATAAATTTTAAATGTCAGTCTGGCAGACCGACCATGATTCTTTGAAATAAGTGAAATCTTGATCTTCAGTATCAAACAAAAGTGTAGTAAACTTACAAGATTATGTCTTTAGCCAATATATGTAAAGAACAAGCAAATTCAAATAAAAACATAGTTAATCAAGATTAAAGGAAAAAAAGCATAGTATTTTAAGGAAATGCAAAGGTAGGAAGCTAAAAACACATTTTCCTGAACTACCAATAAAGCATTTTTCACACGATATATAACAAGTTCGAAATTATTGGGACCTGACAAATGGTACGGTTTACTTACCGGGGGCTTCGAGATCAACGCATTCTCACCATCTGCCTTTGTTGCCGAATTTGACTTTTCTGCCTCAGATTTTGGGTTTTCAGATTTCGCTCCAGCATTCTCTTTTCCATCAGTATCCTAAATTGATCCAAAAAAGAAAGTTATAGATAAGCTAAACAAAAGAACAAATTATGCCATATCTACCTGTTAGCTGATATAACAAGCTTTCCATTGCGATACTCTGGGTCCTTGTTACTCATCAAATGATATGATAAGGCAGAAACAACAATTTTATAGAATGAGATAACATACTTATGTGATGAATTATTGGGAAGATGTCACTTATTTGCTTAGCATTAGTTGAGAAAATTGGGTATTTGAGCATGATGCGAAAAATGAGCATGTGAGCTTTCGTGCCTTAAACCGCTTTATATTATGCAAACTGATTTTTTTTTAGTGTCATATATAATAGAACTCTAGAACATACTTCAGTATCTTCATTGAAGCCATGTGTGTATGTAATTTTTGAAAATGATTTAAGACCATCTTTGTTTAGTCTACTTAGCCTAAAAAGTCTACATATGAACTCATTATTACTTAATTAGCCAATTTTGAGCCAAAACTTTTATTGTTAGCCACATTGTGATCTTAAAAATTAAAAACATGATTTTATTTATGAAATTTCTTGAGCTTATAGAAAATGAATAAGTTTGGGGAGATGTGGTGAAAAAAATTATGAAAAAGAGAGAAAGTTGGCAAAAGAAAGAGGGATGAGCGTTGTCTCGGGTAAATGAAGAATGTATGTTTCGAAAAAGAAAGAAAATCTCTCGGAAAAATATATAGAGAAAATAGAGCAAAACAGAAGAAAAATTCTGAAAAATTATGAAAAAATGAGAGCTTAAGGCTAAAAAAAAAAAAGCAACAAGGCCTAAGAATGAAAAAAAGACAAATAAGGGTGGAGTTGAATTGAAAAAAAAAATACAATGAAAAATAAGTTTATTTATAACTAGACTTTTATTACTTTGTTTAGTAAAAACAAAGTGTTTTAGTTTACTTGAATAAAATATATTTTTATATCATTTTTGCTGTATCGTTCTTTATTTATACATAATATTCTCCTTCTCCACACTTTCTTTCTATTTCCCCCTTCTTCCTTCCGTAGCCAACCACCACATCCACCATGAGAAAGAGATAAACTGCAGTTCCTTGCTATTGCTTCAGCGTCGGTGGATTGAGTTCGTGCTCTTAACTAAATTGATTGTTTCTTTCGTTAAGAGAGAGCGAGCGGAAAAATAAAAATAATCAAAAAATATGCAAGCGTAAAAAAAAAAAAAAAAAAAAAACGTAGGTACAAAAGAAAAAAATAGCTACAAAAATGATAAAAGCGTATTTTGTGTTATGTTTAAAAAAAAAAAAAAAAAAAAGAAGGTATTTTATGTAATTTCCACACAAAAAAATCTATGGTCTTGTATCTCAAAGTTACCAGTAAATGGTGTAGATCCGAAAACTTTATTGGCATAAATAGTCATTTAATAGCCTCTTAAAGGAATTGGTTATCCAAATCGGTCCGAATCCAAGCCCAAATAATTTGGGCTTTACGAGTTTGTCACTCGATTAGATGGGTCCACCCCAAATACGTAACAAAATTCTTATTTTAATTTAATCTAGCCATTGGGCTAAAACATACTCAAAATTGAAGCCATTTATATCCCAACTTTTGCTCATATAAAGGAGTGTACCCTGGTAATGGTCTTAAATATTAATAAGACTTCGGTTTTCTGTCAATCATAGAGCTTAAACATTTAGATTACGGTTAAATTTAGTACAGACATATTGTGGTAATAAATTACCACGTTATTTTCTAACTAGTAAAGTGCACGTGCGTTGCACGTGTACCATATAATTTTTACTAATTTAATTAAAAATAAATTAATATAATTTTTAATGAATTTTTTTGTTAAAGATGCATCACAATGACAATTTGTAACAAATAATCTACTTTATTATTGTCAAATGTACCACTTGATGTAACAAATTAGAATGTGGAGAAGGACGGCTGAAACCACGAAACAAATCAAAACCAACCATGAAAACGAAAAGGGGAAACGGTGGTCTCCCTCAAGGTCAAAGCCCACTGAATGACAATGTTTTCTACACTTCTCATAACAATAAATTATCAACTTATTAAATATCATAAAATTGACAGAAAAATTAATATGTAAATTGTGAGAAAAATGATTGTTTATGCATTCAATTATAGGCTAACAATTTTAGCAGCTTACCAATTCTGTCCCCAGTGTATTATGAGCAGACTACAAATGACCATCTTAAGCAATTAATGTGAATAAAGCAATTTATCCGAGATAAATTGGGGCCTTGATTTAACAGCTAATTTATGAGAAGAAAGATTCATGATCGCATTCAGCCAAATTTAAGGAAAGCAAAACTCGTAGGAATCGTGTATACCATACTGAACCTCGTGAGTTGTTGCTCTAGTCAGCCTAATCATTGTTTTCGCTTTAAAACCATCTTTTCACATGAATCATCTTATTTCGTTTGGGCCACACCAAATTAAAAAAAGAAAACTTTTGAAAATGACAAAGGGTCGATTCCAGAGAAAATGGGTATTTAAAGATCAAATTCCATAAATAACTACTAAAAATTTGAGCAACTCACGTGCATGATCAAATACATCATAAATTAAAACTAAAAAATTATAGATTGTTTTCCTACCAAAAAATGAAAAAGTAGCAATAAATTCCCATGATAAACAAAGTAACAATCTATACTCCGGTAAATATAGAGTAATAACATCAAATCACCAGAAAAAAAACGTCAATATATAACCTACATTTTGCAAAGCCTTCGGTAGAACGAAACCTTTTTTTATGCGGAAGCAAAACTCTTCCTTCAATTTTTCACGAGCAGCAAAACTCTTGGAATCACGAAAATCACATAGATAGAGACACTTCGGCTTTTCTCACTTGCATTTCCATTTGGATATAGCTCAATCGTCTTAAGTTTACCAAAAAAAATCTGCTTAAAGCCGAAAGCAAGCATATATAATAAAGGAAGGGGCTAAACATTAAAGAGCATAATTACAATAGACAATTAGGATAAAGATACCACTGGTGATCTCCAGCATTGAATTCTTTAGAAGTCAGTAGAGGTCAGGGTATCTTCATTATCATTTATTTCCTTCAAAACACCATAACTACTTTGGGTATGTCAGTAGCAGTTTATATTGATTGCTAGCTTCCCTACGTAGATTATATGAACATTCCATAATTTAAATTGTTAATTTTATGTATCTATATTCAGTTGATTTCCTCTTTAATTATAACAAAATGAAATGATTTTGACTAATGGATTCAAATAAAATATTTTAAAACAATAACCACACATACATCAATTACACGGGATGATTACATATTGAGGCATCAACTTACATGAGAGAAAGATGGCAACATATCAAATAATTACAGCATCACTTGCTTCAGCAACTTCAAGAGGTGAGTTCTTTGTAAGAATGCCTTTCTCGGATAATTTTCCATATAACATCAAGGTCTGTATCAAAAGCAAAGTAAAGATCACACTAAAGATGTAAAAGACCTCACAAAATTTTTAAAAATCAAAACTGCTGACATTACACCCATAGCAAAAGCATTTGTTAACCGTGTTAATTATTTTCAGAAGTGGCCCATGTGATAAAGTTATTCTATAATCTTTTTGCCACATGGTTGTAAGTTGTAAAGTCATAAAAGACTGTAAAGCTTGAAAACAACTTTAAACCATGTGAAAATCAAGCTGGCTATCCTCAACCTTGAGGATTAAAAATCACAGGCTCCATGATGGGAAGAGCCTATATAAAGAGCATTATGTTAGGTCCCTAAAATCATCTTTCTCATACTGATACACCATCAATACAGAGATAGAGGAGATTTTAGAAGTTCCTAACAGAAGAAAAGCTTCAAGAAGTAACTCAATCTCTAGATTTTCAGATTCAACAATATCAATGGCTGGAGGTAATATCTATCCAATTAATTTCCGCATTATGATCTTATGTATTATTATCGATTTGGATACATAGTAGATCATGCCTAAATAAATCTAACAGTTGGTATCAGAGCCACATACCTCTGTCTTGATAATTATGTAATCTGAAAACTTGAAGATTGATATAGTAGCCAAAACAGAATAATCAATCTACATATATACAGTTTTAAAACTGTAACTTTGTATATATTTCATCATAAAAAAAACACCACAAATGAGTATACGATGACGAACTGACAGTGCAATCATTGAGCTTTCCAGAACCGTAAACCACAATAAAATTCATGTTGCATTGGTGGTGGTTTGTGAAAATTTGGTTATGCAGATGAAATAGGCTTTCTCTGATTTTGAAGAATACCGAACCATAGAACTTGAATTTGAGTTGTATATTATGTTTTCTCTGCCAAATAAAAGATCAAGTATGGCCTATATGTATTCTTTGCTGATAAGTTGTGAGTTTAGTGATATATTTGTTTATTAAGGCTAATTGCAGTAGTTAGCACAAATCCAACTACAAGTTGGCAGACAACATAATTGTCATCCAACTACCAATAAAGTTTGTTCTTTACATGAATAAATTATTAGAAATGAAATTTTTTTCATATACGCATGATATTCTTGTCTGCAAGTTTAGGAATTGAATTGGAATTCAAAATTTGGATTGATTAATAAGATAATATTGTTTAATTAAGTTCTTCCAGGAAGCTCATAACCAGACATTAATTTGGGCTTTTACAATAAGTATAAAACCTAGTTTAGATAAATGTGACATTTCATGAATAATTTCCATGTCTTGAGAAATACCGATATGCGATATGCGAATGAAATTCTCATCTATTAGACTTTGCTTTATTGTTAAAATATATATACACATAATATTTCTTATGAATACTATGTGGATCTGGAAATTTATGTGCTAAAATTATTTAATGTATGCATATTTTATTGAGCATATAAATTTTCAGCTGGCACATAAATTTACAATTATTGTCCATATTCATATCTAATATTGCTTATGATTATATGCAATATTTTTTGTGAACAAACTTTATAATCAAATAAAATGTCAAGTGATCTATGTAATTTTGAATAATTAGAGATTAGCCACAACATCTTTATTTATGAAAAATTATATATCAAGTATTCAAGATCACATATGGAAAATGACATTAATTGTAATTAATCACATTTAATATAATAGATTTTATCCCACAGAATTTTTATTATATTTGTTTGATTAATTAGGATATAATATCAAATTGCTTCTTAATTTATCCACAGGGGATTAAGAAAAGGGAAAATAATTTGATAGTTCTATCATAATAATAATGAATCTAATAGAATTAGAACTTTAGCCCACAGGCAAGTTTTATGTCAATCGATTCATATTTTATACGCTTCAAACCGATATAAATGTGTGTGATTAAATGCACTAGCACACACCTGTAAGTTTTCTCGATATTAAATGTGACATTCCGAATTAAGAGGGACAATTATAAAGTTTGGAGGAGAGAATTCTTCTTCAATTAGGGTGGATGGACATTGATTATGCTATAAGAAAAGACGAACCAACTATAAATGATGCCATCAATTCGAGATGAAAGAGCTCTTTATGAACGATGGGAGGCGGTCTAATCGCCTCGGTGTGATGTTTATAAAAACCAAAATATCTCTTTGGTATTTGCGGTTCGTTGATCAAGATGATAATGTCAAAGCATTGTCAAGGCTATTGATGAACAATTTACCACTTCGCACAAAGCACTTGCTAGTACTCTAATAATGAAATTCTCATCCTTAAGTGCTCATTTGGTGTGAGAGGTGTGCGTGAGCACATCATGCGAATGAGGACATTACGGCTCAACTAAAGACTCTTGAGGTTGAAATGTCGAATCTTTCCTTGTACACTATATACTTAACACTCTTCCACAACAATATGGACCCTTCAAAATTTCTTACAATACACATAAAGATAAATGGTCAATTAATGAACTTATGACCACATGTGTTCAAGAAGAAGGTAGGTTGGCTATGGAAAAAGGAGAGAGTGCATTATTGGTGACAAATGAGGGGAACAAATGAAAGAATCAGAATCAAGACAATACAAAGGGGAAAGGAAAAATACCACCCTAGGGTGAAATCAAAAAGGAACAAAAATGCTTCGTAAAAAGAAGGGACACGTGACGAAAGATTGCAATCGAATTCATGAAATGGCTTGAAAAGAAAGGTAATTTAATCTCATTAGTCTTTATGAATCTAATATGGTTAATGTTAATTATAATACATGGTGGATTGATTCGGTTCTACAATCCATGTTTCAAATACCTTAAGGGTATGCGAAACCTAAGGAAGCCGGTGGGAAGTGAACAAAGCATCTTATCAGGAAACAAGATGAGTTCACATGTGGAGGCTATTGGGACATGCACTTTAATTTCAGTTTCAAGACTTGTACCATTGGGACATTCCTTTAACACTTTTCGTAAATTAATTTCATTTGTTTTATTATTCTCGAACTTGTTGAAATGGTACATTATCGATGATCTTTTCTCCATTAATCTACAATATAATGATCATAATGTTATGCATGTTCACACCTGGTGTTAAAAGATGTATTATGAATGAAGATTCTTCTAGTTTGTGGCATCGGAGGTTATGTCATATCTCCATAGATAGAATTAAAAGATTAGTAAATGACGGAGTACTTAATACTTTGAATTTTTGATTTTGATACTTGTCAGGTGGATTATTAAAGGAAAACAGACCAACATGTCAAAGAAAGGTGCAAGAGAAGTTCACATATATTAGAAATCATACATTCAGATATATGCAGTCCAGATATGGACTCATATGGTCCAAAATACTTTATCTCTTTCATTGATGATTATTCACGATATATGTATCTCTACTTGCTTCATAATAAAGACGAAGCATTAGATGCCATTAAGACATTTAAAAGTAGTAGAGAAACAATGTGGTAAGCAAATAAAAATCGTGAGAACCGATAGAGGTGGAGAATATTATGGTAGATACACTGAGAATGGACAAGCACCTGGTCCGTTTGCAAAGTTTCTTCAAGAGCATGGGATTGTTCCCCAATACACCATGCCTGGTTCTCCAAACCAAAATGGTGTAGCTGAAAGAAGAAACCGAACATTATTGGATATGGTGCGTAGTATGTTAAGTAGCTCAAAGCTACCCAAATCCTTATGGATCAAGCTCTTAAAACTTTTGTGTATATATTAAATCGGGTTCCAACTAAGGCTGTTCCAAAAACACCTTTTGAATTATGGAAAGGTTGGAAACCGAGTTTGCGACATATACGCGTTTGGGGTTGTCCGTCTGAAGTAAGAGTTTACAATCCACAAGAGAAAAAGCTAGATCCAAGGACAATTAGTGGGTATTTCGTTGGATATGCCGAAAGGTCTAAAGGATATAGATTTTACTGTCCATCCCATAACATTAGATTTGTGGAATCAAGAAATGCAAAATTTCTTCAAAATGACTTGATTAGTGGGAGTGATCAATTACAAAGATCAAACTTTGAAAATGATCAACCTTCCACATCAAATGAGAAATTGGGTATCATTTATTACACTCCTCAAGTTCAATCGAGTGTTGTACAACCAATTATTGAAGTTCCACAAGTTGTTGATTAAGTAGAACAAATTGTTCAAATACCGATAATATTGAACAACCAGTTGAACAAGATGATGTTGAACCAACATTAAGAAGATCTACTAGAGTAAGAAAATCAACAATCTCTGGTGATTATATTGACTATCTGCAAGAATGGACTATAACATTCGAGCCGAAAATGATCCCAAACGTTTTCACAAGCTATGAATTGTAAAGAATCAAATTTATGGTACAATGCTATGAAAGATGAAATAAATTCTATGGCATCTTATGGAGTCCGGGATCTGGTTGAGTTACCCAATGGTGCAAAGGCCATAGGGTGTAAATGGGTCTTTAAAACAAATAAAGATTCATTGGGTAACATCGACAGATATAAAGCAAGACTCGTTGCTAAAGGATTTACTCAAAGGAAAGAATCGATTACAAAGAAACATTTTCTCCCGTATATAAAAAAGATTCTTTTCGTATTATTATGGCATTAGTTGCACATTTTGACTTAGAATTGCAACAAATGGATGTGAAAAACGGCTTTTCTCAATGGTGATCTAGAGGAAGAGGTATATATGAAACAACCGGAAGGTTTCTCCTCTAGTAAAGGTGAGCAATTGGTATGCAAGCTTAAGAAATCTATATATGGATTGAAACAAGCCCCGACAATGGTATTTCAAATTTCATGATATTATCTCTTCATTCGGGTTTGTAGAGAATATCATGGATCAATGTATATACCGAGAAGGTTAGTGGGAGTAAAATTTGTTTTCTTATTCTATATGTAGATGATATTTTACTTGCAAAGAAATGATAAGGGATTGGTACATGAGGTGAAACAATCCCTCTCTAAAAATTTTGATATGAAAGATATGGGTGAAGCATCTTATGCCATTGGCATAAAAATCAATAGAGACAGACTTAGAGGCATTGTAGGTCATTGTAGGTCCGTCTCTAGAAACCTATATTAACAAAGTTTTAGAGAGATTTCGGATAAAAGATTGTTCACCAAGTATAGCTCCTATTGTGAAGGGCGATAAATTCAATTTAGTTCAATGTCCCAAAAATGATCTTGAAAAGGAACAAATGAAGACTATTCCATATGCTTCTTTGTTGGAAGTATAATGTATGCTCAAGTCAGTACAAAACCCGACATTGCATTTCTTTGTTGGAATATTAGGAAGATATCAAAGTAATCCAGGAATTGACCACTAGAAAATTTGCAAAGAAGGTAATGAGATACCTTCAAGGACAAAAGATTACATGTTTATGTATCGATTTAACCGATAATTTGGAAGTCATTGGCTACTCGATTTGGACTTTCTTTGGTTGCGTTGATTCACGAAAATCAACATCTGGGTATATTTTTATATTTGCCGGTGGAGCCGTATCTTGGAGAAGCACAAAGCAAACTTTAATTGCTACTTCCACAATGGAAGCTGAGTTCGTATCTTGCTTTGAGGCAACTTCGCACGGTGTATGGCTAAAGAGTTTTATTTCTGGGCTTAGAATTGTTGATTCCATTTCCAGGCCATTAATAATATATTGTGACAATTCAGCTGTTGTATTCATGGCTAAAAATAACAAAAGTGGCAGTCGAAGCAAACATATCGACATAAAGTATTTAGCCATAAGAGAACGTGTTAAAGATAAAACAGTGGTTATTGAACACGTTAATACTGAATTGATGATTGCTGATCCTTTGACAAAAGGCATGCCACCATACAAGTTCAAGGATCATGTAGAACGTATGGGGCTTGGTTCTTCATTATGATAATGTAAGAATCATTGTTTGTAAAACTCTATTTCAAGAATGATAATTCTCATATTTGATTGTGTGTACACATTCATTTGAGAATATATTCAAGAAAGGACCTAAAATGAACATAAAACTAGTTTGTTCATTAAGTTTTATGGCTCGTGTTAAGAAACAAAATACATTGTGATACATAGAAGATAATATTCAAATTTTAGAGAACCTATCACTATGATTCATGTATTTTATTTCTTATCTTAGATTTATGATAGAACATATGGGCCAAGTGGGAGAATGTTAATTATTTTCAGAAGTGGCCCATGTGATAAAGTTATTCTATAATCTTTTTGCCACATGGTTGTAAGTTGTAAAGTCATAAAAGATCAAAGCTTGAAAACAACTTTAAACCATGTGAAAATCAAGTTCTGGCTATCCTCAACCTTGAGGATTAAAAATCACAGAGCTCCATGATGGGAAGAGTCTATATAAAGAGCATTATGTTAGGTCCCTAAAATCATCTTTCTCATATCGATACACCACCAATACGAGAGATAGAGGAGATTTTAGAAGTTCCTAACATAAGAAAAAGCTTCAAGAAGTAACTCAATCTCTAGATTTTTGATTCAACAATATCAATGGTCGGAGGTAATATCTATCCAATTAATTTCCGAATTATGATCTTATGTATTATTATCGATTTGTATACATAGTAAATCATGCCTAAATAAATCTAACAAACCGTTGTAATCGCGACTTTGAAAAATCTTCCAAATGATTTTTAGTCAATTCTATAAACACCCTTCAAAATGACAGTTCACGCACTCGAATAATCTTAAAAATTAAGCCTGAACACAAATAAATAAGGCGAGAAAATGGTAGACAATAAAATTATATTCTAAGAAAAATATATATTTGAATTAATAAAATTACACATGAAGGACCACGACCTTGTAACCAGCTTTAATCGAGTTATTGGTGCGAGTCCTTCGAATTCATATCTATGTAATATATCAATAAACCAGAAAATCATATCAATAGTTTGACAGAGAACAATAACAAAGTATTGTATCTAATAACCTCGAAACAATAAGAATAAAGAAACCCGTCATACTCTAAACTATTAAAGTGAGAAGAACCTTATAATTTTGATGAAAGTTGAGTGTGCATGCTTACGTATCATTCTTCAAGTATAATGTATCTATATATGTGTGCACTGTAAATGAATATAAGCCACTTTTTAAGGGCATTTTTTTTTACAATATCTTTACACATCCTATAGTTCCTCATTATTGTTCTGGTTAGTTGCTGATACATACTTGTAGATTCATAACATTAACAAAAAGAACCTTCAATTTGAACTACCATCAAAGCTTACCACCTGCTATGTCACCAAAACTCTCTGAAGACATGATGTTCAACCTTAATGGAAGGGTACGCATGCATTGCATGAGCATGTATAAGTGTAGTATGTAATTTTATGTATGCAAGTGTTCTAGAAACATATCCACTCATATATAAAACATACATGAATATGCATGAATATGATGAATGTATTATATACATGCATTTAAATTCATATATCTCATATGCATATATCATGTGATGCATAGTACATGTATGTACTCTATATAAGTATACACACACACAAAACATATATACAGACTATATGTGCTATCTATGTGGAGTGTATATATGAATATGTAGATAATATGTACATTTAACAGAACGGACATATGAAGCCTCTAATCTCCCCAACAGATTTGGCTTTTTTTTTTCTAAACTACAATTAACATTGATCATTGTGTATTATGGTGATCAATATAGCTAAGATTGGATATTACTAAGTTTGATTCATTCCCTCGATAATGGTATACATGAACCACTGTGGATAGTAAAGAAATTTATTGTAAACTCCGTCACTTTCCATTCCCTCAAAATTATTTCTCTTTTATTCAAAATTTATTGTAAACTCCGTCACTTTCCATTCCTTTAAAAATATTTTATGTATATGATGAAATATAGTTCAACTTTATAAATTTATGTTATTGATAGATAGTTGCGTTTAACCAAATAAAACATATAAAAAGTTGAAAGATTAAAACTAGTGAGTTAAAATGATATATGTGTCAAACATTTATTATATATACATATATACATATATATACACTATGCCATTTTCTATATAAAAAAAACGATTCACTTAAAAATCACACTTTTAAAAAGTTTATAAAGATTCAAGCACAAAAACAATACTTATTACAAAATCCAGGTATACAATATCATAGATTTTGCAAAATTAAGAATAAGAGAAACATTGTGACAAGAATCACGAATGATAAATGTATGTTGCAAGACATTCATTGTATGGTCAAATATCAATGTATAGTGATTGAATTCATGCACTCCGTTAAATTCAACACTAAAGAACAACAACATTGACGGTCATGCATATTTCTGGAATATAAGGAGTAGGCGAGATTAATCTCATTAAATTTCAAACTTCAAGGACACAACGACATTAAATATTTTATGAGAAGAGAGAAAGAATTGGATTAGGGTCCAAAAAAAAAACCATAATTGATGTCCTTATCTCTGGGAACCTGAAAAACAAACGAAGAAGATAAATTTGGGTGTGGCTAGCATAGTGAGATCCTGACACATAAATCAGGACCTTAAGTTAGTGTACCTTTTCCTATTATTTACTCGGTAGAATAGCATGGTGAAGACAATGTACGGAGACTTTAAGGGTATGAAGACAATGTATGTTTGGTTGTGTGTAGCTATTGGAGGGATTCAACTCCAATAATCAACTTCAGTACGTTTTGGTGAAAATTCTTTCACCTTTTTATTTTGTAATCAACTATGACTTGATGTATTTTTCAAGTAAAGCTAGCTATTTGATGCAATAACAAATTCAATTACAGGTTTGTGTTTTTTTGGCTAATCCACTGAATCAAGGCCCAAATACTAATTTTGTAAATTTGTAAAAAAGAAACTTGCATCTCACTTTTGCCATTTACCTTCACTGGGGGATTAAAATCCATATAGTAATGTTCCTCTATGTGTTGAGAGACAATAGGAAAGACTAATTAATAGATTCAAACTGAAATATAGTTAAAATGGGAAGAAAAGAAGAACAACATATCATATACACGATGATATCATTTATAAAGCGACAATATGTTTGGGACGAATTATACTACGCATTAAATGATAGTTAATTTCTCCCTTTGAAGGCTCGTCAGCGTTTTGATAATGCAGTTGTGGGTGATAGAAACAAATTAAGGATAATCAAGATAGTTGAAATTAGGAACGACATTACTATGAATTTAAAGACATAAAAGTTTCAAGAGATGATTACAGAATATTAGATGGGTATATATAAACTACTATGACCAGACTGGAAACAGCCCAAAGGCCAACAAACGATGGTAAATTGTCCTCAATTAACATAAAAAAATGACCTTAAACTCTCGTTGGTCATACATCAAAAACTTTGCATATTAGGAATGCAATATGAATCAAGCACACAGTCCACATACACAACTTTGGAAGTAGATGATTATATTTCTTAATTAAAATAAAGGACAAATAAGCCTCATATATACATACTTATAACTAAGTATCCCCAATAGAAAAGCAATATGAAGCATAAATTTAATTAGATTTCATTTGCACTGGATTCCATTTATAGGAAAAAATAGGGTAAGAAGGCACTTACAACCAGGTTTACACGAAAGCAAACATACTGCAAACATAATTAAAAGATGAATATGACAATACTTTAGTTACCTATAGATATTGGAGTTGAATCCCTCCAAAAAAACTGGGCTCATTGTATCTAATCCTGTATATATCAGTCATTTTGTAAGTAAACAATGCATACAACAGTCATTTGCTATCAATCAACAATCAAAGTAACAGATCAATAACAAAACTTGATTATGATAATTTAGACTATACCTTCAAGATAATTTTCAAAATCTTTTTATAAAACACAAATGATCTGTACCAGTCAAAATTCAGGAAGAAACACAAACTGCAAGTCACAAATTTAAATAAATGTATGATGTTTATTGTAGAAACCAATAAATAAAATAAACTAAAAAACCAAATTTTAAGTCAAAACCATGAGATTGAATCACAAATAAGTTATTTTCTTCCGTCCACTTGTTTTTATATGTTTCTGGCCCTTTTCTTAGGCTTCCTGACTGTCTTTGATCCAGTCACTGCAAATAAATCCTTTTCCATCTCCTCATTTCATAGTGATAGAAATAACCAGCTTTCTCTTCTTCTTCTTCTCACAATAAGATGGGAATCAAAATGAAATTAAAGGAAAATTTAGAAACAGAGAAAACTCATCGTAGTTTTATATCATTAAATATAAAAATTTAATTTTTTAGGATAGCCATCACGTCGCTTAAACACTATTCAAAGACATATTAGTGGCAATCGATTAATTGGGCAAGTAAAACCCGCCTAAACTTAAATTAGAAGGACCCCCATCCATTTTTTTGTCCTTGTCATGTTTCATTCAAAAACAAATGTTTGTTATATGTAGTAGAATCAAATTGATTATGAAAAGCATGTTATCACTCGAGTAGTACAACCTTTTTCTCATAGCTTTAACTTGAAGCCGTAAATATAAACATTAAAGCAGCCCATTCTAGCCAATGGTTGAGCTAGAAAAAATATCGGGGTGAGCCGATACACAAAAGTGGGTTGAGTCGGACAAAAACCTAAAAGAAAATCATATAAATTATAACTAATTTTTTTTTAAAAAACAAAAACTCCTATTATAATTTTTTTTCAAAAAAATTGGGGGATGGTGGGGAACTAACTCTGCCCTTGATTCTAGTATAGTCATTAGAATGATAATTCTCATCAATCCATCCATAACAAATGTACACATGTATATATTTTCAAAATAATATGCAATAATCACACTGATAAGCATGAGCAAGATAAGTTACAGTTTCTCTAGTACGCAATTATAAGCTAGAAATTACACCAAAATGAATGAAAAATATGGAACATCTACCACTCAAAAAGGAATATGAAAATATCGTGTCCCCGGTTTTCCTCTTTTAATGTCATAATAAATATTATGATGATTATTATGAGGTAACAATAAATCAATAATAAAGAAAAATACCCAAGAAACCACACAAAACAGAACAGAAATTGCATAAATGATCCCACTACCACAGCCGCCCAAACGGACTCTTGTATCATTTTATTTCTCAAATCCGCCATAAATACCATCAATACATGAAGCTATAAACTAAAAGCACCAAAAATACCACCAAAACAAACAGAACCCAGAAAATTGAAGATAAACGACTATCAATTTGCTAAGCGCCACTAATATGGATTAACAATACTTATCAACAACTTTTATTTCCGCATATTCCTGGCCCGAAATGTTTATGAGAGAATAAATTAATCAATTATCTAGAAGACACCACAATCCATATATCCACCTTTAAATCAAAGCATCCACTTCATCTTACTACACATGTTCAAAGAGTTAACTAAATAAGACAAATGACAAGAGTAATAAGGATGCAGTTTATGAAATTTCCACAACATTTACACCCCCAAGCTAACAACTTCATAAAGCAAAAAAGAGTTAATCATTGACCACCCCCTCAACCCATACTCGCACCTCAAAGATGATAAAGGTTTTGCTGCATCTCATATTGGCATCAATAATAGAAAATTGAACCTAATATTCAATTAAAAACATTCAATTTTGGTCATCATCAAATATCTCTCAGATATCCCTCAAATTCTTTCAACCATTCTAGCCTTAAACCATTCCCATAATACTAAAAATGCAAAACACACACACACAACACTTCAGTAACAGACCAATTTATTTATAAGAAGAAAAAGAGTGAACAAAAGGACATACCAAACAAATATATAGACAAACTTGATACCTTCGTCTTCACCTACGCCACGCCGGAACTGGATATGTTGGCCTACGAAAAGCCCACTTTGGGCTCAACCCATTACCACCTTGCCATCCGGCACCGATTTCTTCAATTGCTATTTCACTTCCGACATTAAGTTCTGCTAACCGGCGATTTTATTCATAATATTCTTCATCAAATCCCGAGACGCATTATAGTAAAAATTAAACCTTAGTCGATTATCCCTTCCTGCGATTTTCCTCTTTGCGTTTTCATTTCTGCTTAGACTCCAGTCTTTTTTTCTTTTTCGCGTTTTAAGATGCCCAGGGATGGCTCTTCACAGTGAGAGCTAAAAAGGTGGCTTTTCTCTCTTCGTAATCTTGTTCTTAAAGCAACGCCTCTTTGTATTCTCATTCTAATCCTTCTAGTATCTATCCAAATTGTAATTTACTTTTCTGCCATTATATTTAATATGTGGTAGGGGTATATTAGTCTACTAAAAAATTAACATAAATATTCGCCCTTTTATGGAAGTAGAGATAGAGATCACCTAATCTTTGTCTAGAATCCAACCGTGGTCTTTTAAGATTTTTGTAGTAGTGGCCACTCAGTTTAATCCAAAATAATTAAATGGCAAATATAGTAGCTTTATCTTAGTATGTTGCCACATTTATCAAACAAATTCGATCTTCATTTTATTTGTTTGTTTGTTCTTCTTATACTTTTGATTTAACCTCACAATCAAACTATCTTGATTATTCCAGTATCGTTTCTAGAGACCAAGCGCCAAAAGTGCACATAAAATTCACCAAAACATTGAAAAATAACAAAGAGTTGAAAAATTCACTTCTAGACATAAAAATCAACTTCTCAAAACTAATTTTTTTGACAATCACTACTAGATACTTCTGAATGACAACGGATTTTATGTGGAAAAAATCGTTGTCATTCAGCGGATTTCTTAAAAAGTAATTTATCCTTCACATGTGAGTAATATATATTCTTTCTTTTGTGGAAGTATGTCTAGTTGGATTCGAACTCATAACCTTCTACAAGTATAGGTGGATTCTATGACCTGAGTAAAAAACAAAAAGAAAGCCAAAAATCAAAATGAAGGAATGATTAAAACACGAATAACTATCAAATCGTTCGACGTATCATCAAGTTAATATGGCAAGAACTCCTATCCTGTAAATTAAAATAGGGATCCTCTCCGCCAAAGAGCACAACAAGAAGAAGAAATACAAGTAAGTTGAAAGAAAGGAGTCCAAATTAACACAACATGTATACTAGAGGAAGTTATCTCAAATCAACTCTATCAAATTCAAAGAAATCCACTGATCGCTCCGGGGAAAATCAACGTTGTTTATCGATGACTACTCCATTCAAATAATAGTGTTTAAAAGACATTATTTAAAAGAGAAGGATATCAGTTCATGACATTGTACTCATCTAATCCAATACACAATACTATTTTCGTACTACGTGCTCCTAATCCAAGCTTAATTCACACATCAAACGAAATACAAACCCAAAAACCCTCGACACCAAGAACACTAAAAATATCAAATGACAATAGGATCCACAAATATTGCAGCAATTTGTGGTGCCAAAAACTTGTTAGGATTTGTGTACCCATCTTCACAATTCTTGTAAGTCACCTCTGCTACCCGACCATAGTTAAGGAGTTGTTCCACCATTTCCTTTGGTATCGAACTTTTGGTGACCCATTCCTTGTTCACATTTTTCCATCCATCCTCGACTAGGTCCACAAATTTGGACAGAGCCTCTTGCTTTGATACACCATGATGTTTCATGTAACAATCCACCACCGTGAGCATTTTTCCTTCTCTGTTTTTCGCTTCAAGATGCAAACATAAGAAGATTTTAGTTTAAAGTTGGGAAAATAATTTCTTTGATCATGGAATTTGGACTATTTTGAGATTTAGTTTTCTAATTAAGTAGTGATAGTTGAATCTTAGTCCAATATCTTTTAATAACTTGGACATTTAGTCAGTTTTGACTAAAATTGGGTAATTTTATCCGAAATTGTGACTAGCTATGAATGGTTATATGCAAACATGGCAAAAATTTTGGGGATTTGGTTATGTCAATTTTTGGTGATTTGGCGTGTAAATTTTTGTGCCAAATTACCAAAATCCCTAAATTTTTAGACACATTAGCATTCATTGGTCCATTTAGCAATTGCGGTAAAACTACACCATTACGGTGAAAATCGGACTAAATGTCCAAACTTGTGTAAAGACTCCAAATTAGATTCCAAAGTTACAAGACCGAAAAACTATTTTTCTACAGTACTAATGCAAGGATATTGAAAAACTTCCGTTTTTTTTTAATCTAGCATCTCAAATTTGTATAATGTTAAATTAGATGAATATATAATACAATATTAAGGCTAATGAAGTAAAATTAAGAGGATTGAATAATACTACTTACTTCTTGGCTACCCAAATCCTCCATGTGTCGACCCATCTTAGCAGTGGAAATTAATATTTTAGGCTCACTCATTAGCCATTCAATGGTTTCTTTGGTGACCGATTTCATGCCTGGGAATAGAGATGTGAGCATTACATAGATGCAACTGGTAATCACTGAATTGTTCATATACTCATCAAACGAAGGCATTTTCCTTTCCATAATCCACTGTTGTTCTTGGTTGTAAGCCCTACCAAGTTGTTTCACCTGATCCACTCAGACAATATTTGGAGAAATAGATGATGTCATAATTGTATACGTGTCATTCATCCAATATATATAGTGAAATAGAAAATGGAATAAGTGAAGAATTCAATTTAGGTTTCCAGCCACATCCTCCATCTAGAAGCCATCCATCTTTGAAGAGTTGGTGATCAAGTTTGACAAGGAAAGTATGAAGCTTCCCAACAAGCCCACCATTGTTGAAGCTTCAACCACCTACCCCTCCCACATCCATCTATAAATAGGTGCTTCATTCTTCAGTTGTAATCATCCCTTGTAAGTGGAATATCATAGAGAGATCCTTGAGAGTGATCAAAATCAATCCTTGAGAGATTGAGTGAGTTTTGAGAGTTTTTTGTGAGTTTGTAAATCTCCCTGTAAATCTATTCTTGTGTGAAATAGAATTGGTATTTTTCTCTCAAATTCATCCATTTAGTTTCATAATGATCCTGTGATACCTAACAAGTGGTATCAGAGCCTCGTCGGAGTGCTCGCCGGAAGTTGAAGAGGTCTGAAATTTCGAGTTTTACAAAGTTTGTTAAAACTCAATTTTCAGCATTCCATTGGATTCCTCTCGTCGATACGAGTCTGTACATGTTTTCGGATTGAAAAACGGACGTCGGACGAAGCCGTACGAGCTGTCGGAATTTCGGAGAAGACAATGAACAGTAACCTCTGCATGCAAATTTCCTGTTATTTACAAATCAGTCCCTGAGTTTTATATTTTTCATTTTTTGACCCCTAAACTTTCTGGAAATTTTATTTTGATCCCAAAATTTTCTGGAATTTCATTACGGTCCCTGAACTTTCAGAAATTACAGATTGGCCCCTGAACTTCTTGATATTTGAGTCTGGTCCCTATATTTTCAGAAAATTGCGGATCAATCCCAAATTTTTCGTAAATTGAAATTTTAACCCCAAAGTATCTATTCCACCATTTTTGACCATTTACGGACGTGACGGTATACTCCGTTTCGTGAGATTCAATCTCTATCTTTGTGAACTAATTGTTGGAAGGTGAAAATGGCCACGGATGAGTCAACATCATCTTCTGGAGCTATGATTATGCTCAATGCTACCAATTACACGTTATGGAAACCCCGGATGGAAGATCTACTCAAACTGTAAAGATTTGTTCGATCCCATAGAGCTAAAGGGTGTTAACCCTGATGCTTCCAAGTCAACCGAGTGGAAGAAGTCGAATAAAAAATCTATTGGTCAGATCCGACAATGGATTGACCATAGTGTCTTTCACCATGTCGCACAGGAGACAGACGCATATGCCCCTGGCAGAAGTTGGAGGACATGTACCAGGCCAAGACCGCTCGGAATAAGGCCCTGTTGATGAGGCGCTTAGTCAACATGAAGGTGAAAAATGGAACTTGATTCCGAGCATACTAGTGAGTTCCGAGCTTGGTAAACCAATTATCGCCCTGTAGGGATGCCACTTGGAGATGAAATGCGTGCTCTCCTACTTCTCGTTCACTTCCCGATACCGGGAAACACTAGTTGTTTCTCTCGGCAATTCGCCCCGTAAAGCAAACTTACCATGTCATGGTTAAGGATGCCCTATTCAATGAGGAAGCGAGGAAGAAAAGACATGGGCACAGATCGGACCCATGCCCTTGTGACGGAAAATCGGGGAGACAAAGACGGAAGCAACAACGAAGTAGTAGAGGCAAAGGGAGAGGCAAAAGTTGGGGAAGATCCATGATGGCGTAAAAACCAACATATAAATGTCATCATTTTGTGGAATAGAGGGTCATATGAAGAAGAATCGCTATAAATGGCTAGAGGAGCAAGGTCGGAAGCGGTTCCCGGGTAGAAAGAATAAGGGTGGGAGAAACGCTAGCTATCATTCCCCGGAGATGTAGCGCTTTGTTCAACCCATGATGAGGCATGCCTTCATATCTCAAGAGAAGATACTGAGAATGGGTGGTAGATCTGCGTCTTACCACGTAACTCCTCATAAGGACTACTTCACAACATACAAAGTGGTGACTTTGGAGCGGTGAAGATGGGAAATTCCGATTCCGGAATTGTAGGAATTGGTGATATACGAGATAAAGACAAATGTCGGGAGTACAATCACTTTGAAGGATGTCGACATGTGCCCGATCTTGGTGAATCTACTTTCGGGGATTGCCCCGGACAAACAGGGCTATGATAATCATTTCACCAAAGGCACGTGGAAGTTGTCAAGAGGCACTATGGTAGTTGCTCGAGGACACATTTGTGGCACGTTGTACAAAACTCATGTGAAAATATGTACGATAGCCTCAACATTCTTTGAGAAAGAGGCTTCTCAAAATTTGTGGCACGGAGACTCGGTCACATGAGTGAGAAAGGGTTGTCTACCCCGATAAAGAAGGAGCTTATCAATGTTGACAAGGAAGTCCCATGACCGATCCTTGCAATCATTGTCTATTTGGTAAGCAACAAAGAGTCTCGTTTAGTTCCTCTTTTGAGAAGATCGAGTTGCTCGATTTGGTGCACTCGATGTTTGCGGTCCTCCGGAGGTTGAATCACTAGGCGGTAATAAATATTTTCGACATTTATCGACGATGCTTCTCGAAAAGTTGTGGGTGTATTTTCAAGACAAAAGATCGGTGTTTGAATATTTCAAATTGTTTCATGTCATGGTAGAACGTGAAACGGAAACAAGTCAAGTGTCTTCGATCGAGATAATGGAGGCGAATACACTTCTAAAGCGTTCGATGCCTATTGCAAAACATATGGCATTCGACATGAGAAGACGACCCCACGCACCCTCAACATAACGGTGTTTGAAAGAATGAACCAGGACAATCATGGAACGTGTTCGAGCATGCTCGATATGGCTAAGTTCGCCTAAGCCATTCTGGGGGGAGAAGCGATCGAGTTGCTTGCTACCCGATCAACAGACGCCATCAAGTACCATCAATTTTGAAGTTTAGGAGAAACTATGGTGCGGGAAGGATCCGTCATACTCTCACTTGAGAGTATTTGGATGTTTAGCATATGCACATGTATCCAAAGAGCTCGAGACGAAGCTTGATGCAAGGACCACTCCATGCATTTTCATCGGCTATGGAGATGAAGAGTTTGGATACAAGGTTATGGGATCCAAAGGAGAAGAAGGTGATCGTAAGTAGGGACGTAATGTTCCATGAAAGTAAGACAATAGAAGACATTGAAAAGCCCACAATGTCTCGAAGTCAAATATTGGTGCTCAAA
>JABTTQ020000706.1:0-50000 GCA_016081115.2 Rehmannia glutinosa
GATTCTCTCGGCGTGATTTTGATATGATATCGGGATTTGCGATTTTCAGGGTCCACATTTGACCCTAACGGTGATTTTGAGGTACCCGAGACCGGGTATATATAGACGGTATTGGCCTAGGGGTGATCGGGTTACCGCCGCGCATTTACGCGATTTATTTGATGTTGGCACCTTCCGTGACTCACCAGGCGATGCCCTGAAGGTGGCGAAGGTGTTATTTGCCTTTTACATGATATCAGTGTTTCGATGGCGCCAGACCGCATGATGGACCGTTGGCTGTGGTTTTGATCGAGGCGATGCACAAGTGGGAGGCGTTCCCTTGGGGAAATACTCCCCGGTACTGCATGATGTTCGCCACTTGGCCGATATACTAAGGGCGTTCCACCTAGATATCGCCACCTCTTATCATTTTTATGGGGCCACTTGTGTCTTGCCGGGTACGTATATGTTTTTATTTTATTTATATTTGTAATTAGTTTTTAAATATTTAAAAATCTTATTTTTCATACTTATCAATGTTCTCACAGATTTGGGCATTCGAGGCGATACCTCGCCTGGGTAATGCCCGGGCGACTGAGTATATCGACACCCAGGTTGCCCAGGTGCCTTCATTGGAGGTTTTCAAGACCGCTATTGACATGACATGATTTTTTCTTTGACACGATATGTATTAACGGTGTTTACTTATTTATTTATTTAATAATTAATTTATTTTTTTTATTAATTTATTTATATTATTTACGAGGCTTTAGTGTGTCATGAGATATTGTATCCGACCGAGGAGGAGCTCCGGCAGATATATATAGAGGAGTCGATGATCCGAGTTATTTTGTTAGGTCCTCCTCGTTCATCCCGAGGAGAACAAGGGTTTTAGCGAAGCAGGTAGAGGTACGAGATGAGTCTGATTTCGGCCCGCCCCTATTAGCGAGAGAGGAGTGTCGATTCGCGACCCAGCCCCTATTAGCGGGGACGAGAGGTAGGTGATGCTTCCGGGCGGGGAGACGAGGCGGGCGGAGGAGGGGGAGAGGTAGACCCATTTCGAGAGGTTTGCTACTCCTACGATTGCAGGCCGGAGAAGCGGCCTGGGGCAGGATGGTCCATCATCCCATCACGTGATGATCCTTTAGATGGCCGGACGGATGACGCATCGATCGTCCAGGATACTCGTGTTGATCCATCCGTCCACGGCGACTATGCGCGCGATGATCCACCCGATCCGTCAGGATACTCGTGTTGATCCATCGTGAGTTGCGACAGATATGCCGACACCGATTCGGGTGTTATGCAGCCAGATTAGCTTGATTCGAGAGACTTACAGAGAGCGGTTCGCTCGATTGGAGACACGAGTCGATGATGTCGTTTCTCGGTTAGAGACTCGTCATCTCGGAGGAGGGTTCTCGCTTGAATGACGCCTAGATCGGGAGATAGGTCGGGTTAGGACCTTGTTCGAGGAGGAGATTAGGTGTCTGTTCCCATACCTTGATCGGTCACGATGACTTCGTGCATGATAGTCGAGAGATATCCGAGCGATCATCGCCGAGACACCTCCTCCTCCTATAGCATCGACTCCTCCTTCTAGCATGCTCGACTCCTCCTCCCCTAAAGATCGACTCTTCCGTCAAGTAGTGACGATTCTTCCTCATCCTCCTCCTCCGCCATGTCGACACCTCCCCTCCTCCGGTAGTAGTGACGACTCTTCCTCCTCCTCCCGGCCATGTCGACTCTCTCTCTCCTACGGTAGTGACGACTCTTCTTCCTCCTCTGGCATTGTCGACTTCTCTTCCGCCATTGTCGACTCTATTATGCCCGTGTTATCACATTCTCCGCGACCACGAGTGTCGGTCCCGATTCCGAGGCCATTGCCGTCTCCTATTCGAGCTCCTCTCCGACACTCGTGGTATCCGGTCCACAGCGCCCTCTCTCCAGATTTGCCCTCACCACCTACTTCCTTGATCCAGGTTCGGGATAGGCAGCCGTCGCGGCATATTCGCAACCCATTCAGGGATCCTAGGTCTCGCAAGCCAGCCCCGTCCGAGAAGGAGTTTACCCGCTTCTTAAAGTCTAATGAAGAGTAAGTAAATATTTTTGCATTTGTCTTATCGTCTTAGTATTAACATCTTATATTCCACTGTCTTAATATTTGAGGGTCCAATTGCAGGAGGAACGTGGGGCTTATGTACCTTGTTGGGCCATCATTTTTAAGGAAATGGCGGATCCAAAGATAGAGTTGGAAAATGATGTAAGTTTCTTTTGCATTATTTAGTTGATGAATATTTTATCGATTAATATCGATTTCTTTCATTTCAGACGACATATAAATGCATACTGTCCATACTACGGTCCGATCCCGGTTTCTTGGGGTTGTGCCTCATGAGAATCAAGTGGGAACTTATAGGATTGTATCTACGACATTTTCGGTTAGTTTATTTATTATGTGTCTCGCATTTCTTGTAAAATTAATAAATCATACTTGTTAACCTATAAACATTTTTCAATGTGTAGGATTCCATACGGCACATATGGAATCGTATGCATGGTACGGATCCTGGCCGACACAAGATATGACCCAGCGACCATGGAGGAGATTCCTCCGGACGGGAGCCGGATGAGTTGGTCGGGTTGTCCAAAGACGGATCTCCAGGATGGGGTAATCCTGGTCCATGGAGTCTTTGTATCAGCGGTATACTTGAATTTAATTATTTTTTTGGCTAGTTTATTCATTTTTTTCATTCAAATTTTTTTGATTAATTACTCGATTTTGTTTTCACCCGGTGTACATGATCGTGAATTTGTCGGGCCATTTTGTCGTGTAATGGATCGGATCTACGTAGAGCCCAGTACATATGTACGACTCAAGATGCGTGCCCGATACACATATGATAGTTTTGCCAATCGGCGTCCGACACACGTCCCCTCCGTCGCATGCTCCCATGTGTGTGTACTCATTCGCTACAAGCCTACGCCGCCTTAGGTAAGAGCTTTGTCCGCCGCGAGTGGGAACTTTTCCATAGGCAAAGAAAGATTGTTTTTTGCGTAACGACCCCACCAGTTGTGGTGTATTTGCCATACATTCCATCATTAGTTGTATCACGGAAGATTAATAGGAAGTATGTGGAGCAATCGATTCGAGAGATAAGGAAGAATATGGCACGACAAGTTTACCAAGACAAGATCGATAGTAGTACTTGGGAGTTGTAGTACATATTGTTGTATATCGTCTAAATATTTTGAGTTATTTAAATTAAATATTCATTTTGTTTAAAAAAACAAGAATTCTTTAAATTAAAAGAATTACAATTAGCAGAGATAAGAAATCAACAAAAAAAACAACAAAACTACAATTAGGCATAATATCGTGCCACTTATATCATAGTTGCACGATATATCGTGACCTATATTTGCAACGATATGTCGTGACTTATATAGTTGGTACGATATGTCGTGACTTATACGAGGGCACGATATATCGTGCCCCTATATTTGCCACGATATGTCGTGACTTATATAGTTGGCACGATATCGTGGCAAATATAGTGGCACGATATATCGTGCCAAACATAAGACACGATATTACGTACCAACTATAATAGGGCACCATATATCGCCAACTATATAAGTCACGATATCGTGTCGAGATAGTTGGCACGAAATATCGTGCCATATATCGCGGTAAAGGGCACTACCGACATGATTAACACATTTAGACTCATCGAGTTTCAACTCTTAGTGTTTTTTTTCTAGAAAATAGTGTTACATTTGAAATAAACTTTTGCCTAATTTTCATCATCCGGACGTCTCGGACATTTTCTACGGGTATGATCATCGCTTTCGGCATATTCCACATTTCTTAATATTACGCACTTGTGCGGAAGGACCCGGCTATGTCGATCGAGGCACTTTCGTGCTTATCGGCGGCAATGACATAGTGCATTTGACGCAATTGTGGCCAAAGCACCCCACACCTTGAACAAATTTGACTCTTACGTGAACGATTACTTGATGATTCAACAAATGGAATGAACTCTACTTTGTCTAGGACGACCGCTTGTCTCGGGTTATTTGGAGGGTTGCATACTAAGTCTCGCACCTCTTGTGGTAGAACCCATTCACTCGGATCGAACCGGTAAAACTTCACCCGCCCACATTTTTTGAAGATTTTCATTTTTATAATAATGGGCGACAAATGAATAGATATTGAGGTTCGCCTTCCCGCACAAATAAACAAAATATTATTTGAAAATATTGAACGAATTATGTGAAAATATTGATACAAATTTTAAATTTCTTTATACCTAATTGCTGCAGATGCATGGGCGCAAGGCATCAATTCATATTCAAATTCTCGACAAACCAGACGTTCTTTGGGATAAGTCAACCAAATAAGTCTTTGTTCCATCTTTCACCTTGTACTTCACATTACTAAGACATTGTACATCCATTCTACGACCTATCTCAATCGCATCATTTAATCTTTTGGTTGCTTCAAGTGTTAGCTCTTGATCTTTATCATTAGCAAAGTAAGTCGTCGTTCATAAAACCACTTTTCAATAATAGTCCGAGCACACTCAAGCCACGCAGAACAAACAGGTAACTTTCGGCCCATAATAACCGACTATTGAAGCTCTCGGTGAGTTTGATGTCATGAACCCATAACGCCGGATAGGACACTTAACTCGAGACCATCTGTCTTCCCGCACGTTCTAACTTCTTAAACGCACCCGTCTCACTAGCAACTTTTATGTTTTCAAAATACTTATCATAATCTTCACGGCGGTATGAATATCTTTGCATTCCTAAACATTGCTACTATATGTTGACCGTATTGAGCCAAATTACTCGCAAATGATAAGTGCAAAGCCCATGTGATGCTTACGGGGGTATCTTTGCTTTTATGGCATTCGATACTCTTGTCTTTGATCGTAAAACAATCGAGTAGATCACGAGGGCAATTATAATCATCTCTCATTTGTCTCAAAAACCATGTCCAAGAATCGTTTTCAACATCCCCGATTCCAACAAGAAGTGGGAAAATCTGTTCATTACCATCTTTTGTTCCGCCACAAACAATATTCCTCGGTATTTGCCTTTAAGGTGTGTTCCATCAATCACAATAATCGGTTGGGCATTGTTCGGAATCCGAGTGATTGATGCATGCAAAGCAAAAACACGTACTTGAATCTATTAAAATTATCCGACTTCCATCTAGTTACCGATCCGGGATTCGTTAAATTCAACATGTGTAAGTATCAAGGAATTAGATTGAATGACTTGTTGCTATCTCCATATATCAACCCAAAGGCATGATGCTTTGCACTCAACGCAACATTATAACTCATTTTAAGCCCATGTCGCGATTCCAACTCCGCTATCATATCTCGCACGAGCGCGAGAATGTTCCACTAGTAATCTAGATGCAAAATACGCACCTACTACTTTAGAATGCACCCGCCTAGATGCATTGTCATTCAAATTTAACCCACATCCAGGGTGCTTGTCAAACTTCCCTACTCTCCAAATACCATCCTTTCCATATGCACACATTCGAAAAGGGCATCGTTCATACTTGCATATTGCATGAAAACGAGTCTTATCCGAGCATTCAACTCGATACTCGACTTGATTTTCAAGGTGATACATGCCTAGTGCGATATCCAATTCGATTTTGCTCATGTATGTTGCTCCTTGGCGCAATGTCCCACCGGATGCTTCCAACCTAGCGGGTTCCTCGAGGAAGGAAGCGAAAGGTGCGAGAGTGTACCGGGAATCACCCAACTTCGCCCCTGTGGGCACTATTGTTTCGCCCATATTGTCTCTATGGATATCGGATGTAAGTTAACACCTCGCATTTCCGCCTGCATCTTGGTTTTGGTTTTGGAAATACTTCTCTCCGTCACGTCTCCACTCACAAAATTCCTCAAATTCAAAGACGTTCTTTGGTCATTTTCAAATTGATTATTAGCTTCAACGTCGGTACCAACATCACCATCGGTGTAGTTCTCACCAAAATCATTTGGATTGTAGTTTGCACCATAATTAATGTCATTATTATCACAACCAACATCGAAGATCAAGTATTATCACAATTAACATCAGTATTATCACAACCCATATCAGGATAATAGCCATCTTCATTGCTTGGCCTTATACTAGGTCCCGGACAATTGATATTTGGAACATTAACTGTAGGTGCTAGTGGACGCGGATGATCAATAATTGGAACATTGTTCATATGCATAAAAGGTGCTCCACTAGGCCTTACTGCATGACTATATGGATTGATTTGCGGTAAACCGTATTGTTGAAAATCAAGAAGTTGCATGTAGTTGTAATTAGGCCCAATGACTGCTGACAAATCATTCTGACTAGCCATTAGTTGCATAAAACTTCCACCAACACCTTGTTGACCTTCAACGTTCTCAACTCGATTATGCTCAGACGGACCTCCCAATACATTATGCGAACTAGTCTCACCCATCGTTTCTCTTTTCGGTGTTACAAAAACAAGCGGTAACTCGGTGTTCCCAAACGCGAGTTTCAATGTCATCATCGTTTTTCAACTTTAACTTCCCAAGTTTGTTTTAGGAAATATCTACAATAGAATGCATTATACAATCGTATACGCCCCTATCAACATCAACAACACCATAAACCTCCTCCAATATTTCACTATAATTCATTTTGCCCGGTTTAATACGCACAACTTCTTATTCACCACTTTTATATTCTAAACCTTCCCAATGACCACCAAATCGAACAACAAGATAGCGAGAGTTCATCTATATACGAAGAAAAATATTGATAAATGCAAGAACACATAAAAGGCGCTGTTTTGTCTTTGGGGCACGATATATCGTGCCCTTTTTGGATGAGGCACGATATCGTGCCGTATATTGACACGATATATCGTGCCTATATATTAGGTGCG
Organism: Rehmannia glutinosa; assembly: GCA_016081115.2. Lineage (NCBI taxonomy): Eukaryota > Viridiplantae > Streptophyta > Magnoliopsida > Lamiales > Orobanchaceae > Rehmannia > Rehmannia glutinosa. The sequence goes on from JABTTQ020000706.1 coordinate 6,926, forward strand.
ATATCGTGTCTAATATACGGGGCACGATATCGCATCTAATATACATCACGATATATCGTGTTAAATAAAGGGCACGATATATCGTGTCTAATATATGGGGAACGATATCGTGCCTAATCTATGACACGATATCGTGCATTGTGTTTCATAAATGCGAAAATTTTTCCTTTCACAAAACACTTCACATATTTTGCAAATATATTGGTCTTGAACGATTTAAACAAGGTTAAATAATTAGGAGGAGAAGAACATTACCTTGTTATTCGATTTTTTGGTGCGATTTTGTTGATGAAAGCCCACAAAAATAACTTCTTGATATTTTGTGAAGAAGAAGAAGAAAGAGAGAGAGAAAAAATGAAGAGCAAAAAGAAGGGAGTGTTCACAGTTCACGTATGTTATGTATTGGGAGTATTTAATTTCAAAGAGAGAAATACATATTAAAGGCTTGGATTTAAAGCCTCAAGGGTATTGTGGTAAAAGAACACCAAAAGTGGGTAGAAAACTATGTTTTTATCCTACATGTCAAAAAACTCAATCACCTATCCCAAGTGGGTAATTTGCCCCATTTGCTCAAAATGAAATTATAAATCCTATAATAGTTTAGATTAGGATTAAGACTACGTGGTAATAGTATTAGTTTAAAATAGGATAAAACAATCCCCGGCAATAGCGCCAAAAACTTGATCGCGAAATTCTTACCGCAAGGGTGCGGTGTCAAGTTTTAGTATAGGTTTTGAAAGTAAGGTTATCGTCTCCACGAGAGATTGTTATCAAATTTTATACTAAGTACTATAATTAAAATAGCTTAATTCTATCTAGAAAATCGAAAAGAGATGGATTGTTTTTAAACTAAAAATAAAACTAAAATTAAACTATTCTATGGCCGGGCGTTCAATTACCTCTCTCGGCGTCAAATCAAACACGCCAAACAATCTAAATTATTGATCAAATAATCCATATGCAATCAAATCAAATAGCACAAATAGATTAAATAATATGCGAATTTCATAAACTAGAAATCAAAACATAGGTTCAAACGTAAGTTACATCAATCCCTAGAAATATGGGTTTAGCTCATGTTGGATGTACAAATATTCATGAAGAAATAATTATACATCTCAAGAAATCGACAAAGAAAAACAAAGAAAGAATTGAGAAGAAAAGGGAAAGAAATCTCTCGTGTCGGGGCACGAGAAGTGCCTCCAATTGTCGCCCCGAATCCTAGCTCTGTGTCTCTTGCCTTGTGTTGTCCTCAAAATAATGTCCGACCCCTGTTTGTACGTCACTTATCGTATTTATAGGCTCGAAACCCTCAAAAACCATTAAAATGGCCCCCAAAAAATAAAACAAAGATACATTCAGGCCCATTTCATTAGGACTTGGGCTCTGCGTCTCTCTCTGTATTGTGCATTGCGCGCGCATAAGTCATCCTGTTGCTGTCGTTGCACGCTGCAAAGACGCCCATCTTCATTTTTCGCCGCCGCACACCCGCGGGTCGTCATTCTGTTAGCGCTGCATTTCTTTGTGGATTTGGGCGCTCTGACCCTTTGCTTTTAGTGAGCTGCAGCCGCCATCTTCCCCGCTCCCATTTGACTAATGTTGAACCCGTGGCTGCAATGCGGGGTTTTAGCATGCGGCGCTCGATCATGAACGTTCTTTTTCCACTTTTCAACTTTTAAAATGGGATTTTCACCTTCCAAACACGTTTTTGATCGTTTTTAACCAATTTTGGCTTCCAAGATTAGTCCTCTCAAACGACAACAAATGACACAAACTCGACTCAAACGACACTAAAATACCCGAAAACAATGCAAAATCCTAGTCTAGAGCACTCAATACATTGGTATAAAACCAACTTAACACATCACTATATCCTTCAATTACGAATTTGGATATCTTGAGTAGTATAGCCCATAATCCAGGTATACTTCAAGTATTTTAATACCCTGGTTAATGCTTTCCAATGCTCATGGCTTGGATTGCTCATGAACCTACTCAACATATTTCTGAGGATAGGCCAAGTTTGGACGTGTACAATTTGTGATGTACATCGATTTTATTATACGTGAGTATTCCATCCGAGCCACTGGTTCGCTTTATTAGCAACGATTTATACTTAAATCAATGGGCGTCTTTTGACGGTGAACTATCAAAAGCATTGAATTTCTTGAGCATTTTCTCCTCATAGTGGGATTGTGACAAGATAATTCCATCTGGAGTTCTGTTGATTTTTATCCCAAGGATTACACCAAGAAATAGTCCCCATATCCTTAATGTCAAAGTTCCTCTTTAACATTCTTTTAGTCTCCATGATAGTATCATGACTACTACCCGTGATTAGCAAATCATCTACGTATAGACAAACTATGACAAATGCTTTCGATGTCCCTTTGACATATACGCATTTATCACACTCGTTGATTTTAAATCCATTTGACAACACCGTATTGTCAAACTTAAGATGCCATTGTTTTGGAGCTTGTTTGACCGCACAAGGATCTTATTAACTTGCACACCTTCTTTTTCTTGACGGGTACAACAAACCCTTCAGGTTGTTCCATGTATATTTCAAAGATTTATCTCTCCATTAAGAAATGCCGTCTTGACGTCCATCCGATGAATCTCTAGATTGTGCAAAGCGTGACAAGAAGCACCCGAATAGACGCAATCCTCGCATCTTTGGAGAATAGGTATCAAAGAAGTCATATCCTTTTTTTTTAAAGCCTTTGGCTACAAGTCGTGCTTTATACTTATCAATAGTTCCATCCGCTTGATACTTCTTCTTTAGGATCCATTTACATCCTAAAGGTTTATGATCAGCCAGGAAATCAACCAACTCCCAGTATGGTTCGAGAATGGACTCGATTTCACTATTGATAGCTTGCGAGCGGACATCCGGATCGCTTAGAGCCTCTTTAATCGAGTTTGGCTCACCATCTAACATAAATGTTATGTCGGCCCAAAAGACTTATTGTCTTAGACCTCTTAATGCGTCTCGATTCTTCACTAATTGGTGTTGAACTACTTTTGATTTCGTGAGTTATTTTATTAGTACTCACTTCTAACTTTTCTCTGCAAGGGTAGACATCCTCAAAGAATATATCATTTCTTGATTCGATTATGGTACCTTCAGTCATTTTCGGATTTTCTGACTTATGTATCATAAACATATATGCACTACTTTGGTATGCATATCCCACAAAGACACAATTAACTGTCTTTGGTCCAATTTTAACTTATTTTGGTTCAGGTATTGCTACCTTAGCCAAACACCCCCATACTTTAAGGTATTTATAAGAAGGCTTACGATTTTTCCACAATTCATAAGGTGTCTTATCTTTCCCTTTAAGTGGTATTTTATTCAATATGTGGTTGGGTTAAAATGACTTCCCCCACATATTCCGGGGTAGTCCGGAACTTATCAACATGGCATTCATCATCTCTTTTAGAGTCCGGTTTTGCATTCAAGAACAGTTAGATCGTGGTGAATATGGTGCTATTGTTTGATGAATTATGCCCGATTTGGGTACATAGTTCTTCAAATGGTGCAACATATTCGCCACTCTATCACTCCGAATTATTTTAATCCTTTGTCAAGTTGATTTTCAACTTCATTATTATAATTCTTAAAAGCCTCTAATGCTTCATCTTTGCTTCTTAACAAGTATAAGTAGCAAAACTTTGTGCAATCATCAATAAATGTGATGAAATATTTTTACCACCTTTAGTTTGCACAAATTTTAGATCGCACACATCGGTGTGTATCAACTCTAAAGGTGAAGTGCTCCTTTCAACCGAATGAAACGGTAATTTAGCCATTTTAGCTTCAACACAAACTTCACATTTTCTTTGTGAGTTTACTTGAGGTAAATTAATCAATTCTAAATTTACAAATCTTTTTATAGCATTCAGATTTACATGTCCTAATCTAATATGCCATAAATTAGAGCACTCAGCAATATAAACAGAAGAAGATTCATTCTTATTCATATTCTCGCTAAAACGGCGTACATCCATTACATTCATTTTGAGCAGTCCTTTGTCTAGATAACCCCTACCAAGGAACTATCCAAATTTTCTAAGTACAAACTTTTCAGACTCAAAAACTAGTCTAAACCCATGGTTGACCACCAGCGAACCCAAAACCACATTTTTGCGGATGTCTGGGACATGCAGCATATCCTTCAGCTTCAATTTCTTTCCCGAAGTAAGCTTTAGCACCACCGTTCCAATGCCAGCAGCATCAGAAGAGGCGTGATTCCCCATATGGAGCTTCCTTCCGGTCGATGGGATGTAAGAAGAGAATGCATCCTCGATCGAACAGGACATGGCAAGTGGCAGTGGTATCCACAAACCATTCTTTTGGGTTATCCACCAAATTAGCTTCAAACACCACCGCCCGACATGTCAACGCGTCGTCGGCTCCTTTCTTCAACCACATTAGCATTGATTTGCGGTTTGGTTTTCTTTTTCTTTGGTGACGGTAGTCCTTTGCCATATGGTTCGGTTTGCCACGATTGTAGCAAGCTCCCGGAATTTTCATTTGCCGGTTTCTTACCTTTATTGTTAGGCCTTTTCTTGAGTTACTTGACGAGTCGTGCTCCATCAAGTTGGCTTTTGACTCCATAGGGACAAGCTTGGACTTAGAGTCAATCCTCCTATTGTCTTCCTCAGTGCGAAGTTTTACAATCGAGATCCTGTAGTCCCATCTCCTTTCGCTTATGTTTGAGATAAATCTTGAAATCCCTCCAACTTGGGGGCAATTTTTCAATCAAGGCGGCCACTTGGAATGCTTCCGGCAAAGCCATTCCCCGGCAGAGATTTCATGTAGGATCAACTGGAACTTCTGAACTTGTTCCATCACGGTTTTAGAATCAACCATCACAAAATCCAAGAACTTACCGACAACATATTTCTTTATGCCGGCATCCTCCTTTTTGTACTTCTTCTCCAAAGAATCCCACAATTCTTTGGAGGATTTCACAGCACAATACACACTGTAAAGTGCATCACTAAGTCCGTTTAGGACATATTTACGGCACATGAAATCACCATGGCCCCATGCATCAAACGCAGCGCGTTTTCAGCATTCGTTTCGTTCTCAGCAACAACAGGAGCGTCCTCGGTCAAATACTTCGCCAGACTCAGGGTAGTCAGGTAAAATAGCATTTTTTGCTGCCACCTCTTGAAGTCAAAACCCATGAATTTTTCGGGTTTCTTAGCTTGAGCAGGAGGGATGATCGGGGTTCTGCTTAAGCTTGCCATCGTGAAGTTCAATAATTGCTTTGCGATTGTTGATTACAATGTTACAGAATCGGGATTGCCTTCAAAATGGCAAATTACAGAAACAGAAGATTACAAGAAATGAATTAGCTATTACAAAAGTAGAACTTTCGAAGCGAGTCGAGACGAATCTCTTTCCGCAAAGCAATTACGTCGGCTAGTGCTCACGGTCGACATATTGCTTCCAAAGATGAAACGCTTACGTCTTACGTGTAGTAGCACCACTAACACGAAGCTCCTTTGAACTAGAAGATATTGAAGGTAGTTCTTTGGACTTTATGTGTAGAATGCAGAAAATAGCTTTTGGAGGTGTATGAAATGCTATGAATTTTTTGTATGTTTCTGCAATGCACAACAATGAATTTATATACAACCAACACCTGCAGGAGATAAAAAAGTAGTGGGCATTAATCCAATTGTAACATCCCAGATGTTACACCCCACTACTCCATAAATGGACAAGTAGTGGGCTCTTTTGGATGATCACTACTATAGGAGTTACTAACTACAACTTGATCCACACGAATCTGGGCCAAGCCCATTTTCGAGTGGCAAAACTTTAGTGGACCTGGACCCAGGCCCAATAGGGCCGGGCTGGCCCAAGACACAAGCCCAGGACGGCTGGCAAAACTTTAGTGGCCCACTTGTGATCATCCACTTGTGTTATAGTTTATACAATATATAACACCTTCTAGTAAATAAACTAGGATAAACAATGATTTGTATTCCATGTGGGATAAGGCAAAAGCCTTTCATCTCCCTTTACATAATCTTTACATAATGCCCATTTATGTGGCTATCTTTGTGTATTAATTTCTCACTCACCAAAATTCAGTTTTGAGAAATAAAAAATACTATGAACATCTATTCGGAACGTAGATTAATAATATATAATTTAATTCCTCCAGAATTAAATATTTAGCCACTGAAAAATTGGTCAAAGTCGGGTCGACACCCACTTTATCAAAACCAAAATTTCCAACAAAGGGTAAATTAGTCATCCTACAAAATTACCCAATATTCATGGGATTCTGTTCACATTACGATCACACAATCTATCCAAATCTCACATCAAATTCAACGTGAACAAAACTCATCTTCCTTAATCATCCTCCTTCTTCTTCAACTCACTACTGTGAGGAATCATTCATCCTTCTTCTTCAACGCACTATTGTGTGAAAAAAGTTGCAGACAATTTGCCATAGTTGCTAGAGCTTGACTTCAGTTCGAAGTTTGCTTATGAAGATATAATTAATTTGTTGCTTGTGTAGATGTGTCATTGTGTTTTTATATACCATTAACTACATAAGCAAGTTATAAGCAACAAATCTATACTACATAAGCAACAATCATATACTACATAAGCAACAAATATACACTATGTATGCACCACGAATACATTAGCTACATAAGCAAGTCATATCAACAGACCCATACTACATAAGCAACAAGCCTATACTACATAAGCAACGAATATACACTACGTATGCACCACGGATACATTAACTACATAAGCAAGTCATAAGCAACAAGCTCATACTACATAAGCAACAAGTCTATATTAGATAAGCAACAAATATACACTACGTATGCACCACGAATACATTAACTACATAAGCAAGTCATAAGCAACAAACCCATACTACATAAGCGATAAGCATATACTACATAAGCAACGAATATACACTATACATGCATCACAGTTACATTAACTACACAAGCAAGTCATAAGCAACAGAGAAATTTTTTTGAAACTGAAACGCTGGAGAGAGAGAGTGTGCGTGAAGAGTGGGTGAAATCGCGTGGAAGATGGAATGAAATCTTAGTAACTGATTCTAAAGTGCCAAATTACCACCCTACTCTTTTTAATTGCTGAAACAAAAAAATAAACATAAAAAAGCCCTAAAAATCTGGACCACCCAAAATTGTTGATCTATGGTTAGGATGTGTCCCCATGGACTCACCCCAAGTAGGAGGACCTATTTGATCCATATCCTATATATATATATATATATAGGGGTGGGTTCTTGTGAGACCATTTATTGGTCCGGGTGAGACCATGAGACCTAATCTGAACCGTTATAATTAATCATTGGATGTATAAGATTGAAACATTAGATATTGTTGCATTATTTAGCATCATTTTCGGGTGGGGGCATTTAGGAGAAATCACAAAAAATCGTCCAACTAGAAAATAGGATTTACAATATCTATTTTCTTTATTTTAAGGATGCAATCAATTATAATAACATCCAAAATCCTCTAATCTCTAGAAAAAAAACGCCATATCTATTTTCTTTAATTTATGGATGCAATCATTTTCGGATGGGGGCATTCAATGTATATTTAGTATAAGTATGATGCATATATAAGTTGTAAAAAAAGTATTAAGTTTTTTTTTGCTGCACCTTAAATGCAATAATTATGTATTTTTTTTTCTTGCAATTTACATGCATATATATATATATATAATATGATGTATAATTAGATACTATATCTTGATTTAATGTTTAAAACTGGTTTTATGCATCCTTCCCCAGTGTTTAAGAATTTAATTATATGTTAACATGTCCTATGTATATTTAGTCTAATAATGAAGCATATATAGGTTTAAAAAAATATTGATTATTTTTTGCTGCACCTTAAATGCAAAAATTAATAGGTTTTTTCCTTACAATTTACATGCGTAGTTAGATAAATTATGATGTATATTTCGCCTTATTTCTTGATTTAACGCTAAAAAATAATTTTATGCATCCTTCAAAAAGTGTTGGAAGATTAATTATAGGTTATGAAAAAAGATTAATCGTTCTTTGCACATCGAATGCATATTTAGTAAAAGTATGATGCATATATAGGAAAAAATATTAATCGTTCTTTGCAACACATTAAATGGAATAATTATATGTTTTTCTTCCTTGAAATTTACATGCATAGTTAGATACTTATGATGTATATTTAGCATTAGTTCTTTGCTTTAAAAGTTAAAACTGGTTTTGTGCAACCTCGAACAATTTTGAAAAATTAATTGTTATAATTTTATAATGATTGTATCAAATTTATGTATGCTAAACCATTCCAAAAAAAAATCTCGGTGTTCAAGATGCATGCAAATCTTGTTTTGGGCGATAATAAAGGGGGTCAAATCTATCCATAAATAACACAAGAGGCGTCCCTATGTGTAATTACATATATATCCTTTTGACAGTTTTTACACATTAAATATACATTAAAAATTGAATTAATCTACACCATTCAAAAAATGTAATGGATGTATCAGATTAGGTCTCACGGTCTCACCCCAGGATATTGGTCTCATTTGAACCACTCCATATATATATATATATATATATATGACAAATCCTATAATAAAACTAATATTTATTACACCTAAATATTTTAGTTAAAATTCAAAGTTTTTAAATGAAAATTTCTAAAACAAATATTTTAAATTTATACATCTAATAACTATAAATTAAAAATAAAATAGAAAAATAAATCATCTTCCACCCAAACACCTTTTTCCCAAAGCCTCCCCTCCCCGTCGTACCATCCCTTCTCCCCCCACCCTAAGATCAAGTTTTTTCTTAAATATCATTAAAAATTAAATACTTTGGAATTTAATTTTTCAGTGTGCATTTTCCATTTTAGTTATCATGTTTTTTTAATTAATATTATATACTTTAATAAAATTATGTACTTTTAATAATTATGATACTAAAAAAATATAATGTCAATTAATTTTTATTTTTCATTATTATTGTTATATAAGAAATTCTTTAATTTTTTCTATAATTTTTGTATGTAACATATTTCAAAATAAAATAACGTATATATAGTCCAACAAAAAATGATAAATGTAAACTATTTTTTGTTTTTCATAATATATATTTGTATTTTAAAATAACTTTTAACATGTTTTATAACTTTTGTATTATTCATATGTTGTTAATAAAAATTATTTAAAATATTTTAATATTGATATATATATATATATTCTATAATTATTAATTTATGTTGATTTATATAATTTATTTAAATTTATAGTTTTAATATAATAATAAATATTTCTTTTCTTTTCCTTTTTTGGCCTTCTTGTTTTCTTTTTGAACAATTATTTTTACTAGCCAAATAAAGTTACAAGACCATTTTTGCATTTTTCCCTTTCTTACTAGCCAAATAAGTTACATGAACAATTTTGCTCGATTGTATGGAAAAACAGGTCAATATGGATTAGGAAGGTCCAACTCAGCCATAAAACGAGTCATGTGGCCTTCACGTGCGGTTTTGTTGCCGGATTTTGGAGCTTGATCCGTTAACAATATGACTAAAATTGCGATAAACTAAAAATTATAGGACTAAATTCGAAAAATGCACACCGAATCAAAATTACTTACTAGGTAAAGTATTAGGACTATTTTTGCATTTTCCCTATTCAAAAAGGGAGTGACGACGTAAATATGGACCATTTAGTAAATCACATAGTAAGCAATTAGGAAATGAGTTGTATTATGGATCTCACCTTAGAGATAGGATGTTTTAAGGGAAAATGACAAAAATGCCCACCTGTTTAGTACAAATCCTTGCAAAATACTTACTTTTAATAAACATTACCTAACAATACGCTACTCGGTCTTATATTCCACCAAATACGCTCCAAGTTCTATCATTCCCACACAATATGTTGCACATACACTACTACAAAACATGTCTTTTACATCGGTTCTGAGATATATTTCACATCGGTTTTTCAACCGATGTAGAATATGGCGATGTGGATAATCAGACATCTTTACATCGGTTATCGAACCGATGTAGAAATCCATTTCTACATCGGTGCTTTATACAACCGATGTAACATGTCAACTTATGATAACGTTGACTTATGAACAACCGATGTAAAGTTACCATTCCACAACTGTTATTCTAGGCAACCGATGTAGAATATCGATATTCTACATCGTTTCCGTAACGACCGATGTAGAATATGCGTATTCTACATCGGTTCTTCTTCGTAACCGATGTAATTAATTGACAAATATTACATCGGTGTTTTTATCAACCGATGTAATGTTGTTTTTTCATTTACAATATTTTGACAGCCCCTACACAACCAAAACATGTATGTACAATAAAGTAGTCCATCTCAGCGCAAGAACAACAATATCAAAACAATTTGACCAAAATTTACCAACAATACAACTACAATTCATGCCAAAATACCAATGTACCAAAAATACAAAAACAATTCAAATTTACCAACAATATAAGCAATATTTCAAACTAAAATACCAATGTACCAACAATACATCAACATTTCAAATCAAATACCAATGTACCAACAATACACCAACACATTATTATATTTAATCCAACCAAAATTCCATCACATTTTTAATCCAATATAAAAACTTTAAACATTCTCAAAATCCACTAACTACAATATTTTGAGACCCTCTACACAAATCCCAAACAAATGTTCACCAAAAATAAAAGCAAAAGGGGTTTAAAATTCTCACCTTGAGGAGTAATGATCGGTATTTTCTTGAGAATTGCGCGAAATAAGCTCTTTGGTCTTTGAAATCGAGTATTTTCAAGAAAGGGGGTTTCTGAAATTGGCAAAATTAAAAGGATCATTTGTAAACCAGCCTAAATGCAATACCCACTAAAAGAAATTAGACAAACAATTTGATAACAAAGTAATTGTGATTGTGAATAAATCTCCACCAAGATTTCCAATTGTACACTATTTTGTTCACAATTGCTATGATTCCGAGCTTTTCTTTTGCACTCTTAATTCTATTTTTACGTTTTAACAACTTGAAATTTGAAGGATAAAGTATTTTCTTTCTAACTTATCATTCAAAGATCATGGATGCTAATATAATTGAAATTCCTAACTTATCATGCTATGAGGGCATCCAGAAAATCAACATTTTCAGAATGGAACTCACCACTCTACACTTTATAACAAGACATAATAGAAAACATGTTTAAGTACTTGTAGACTTGTAGTATATGAGAAGGCTCTAAAAGCCGACAATATTTAGAGAAAGGGTCAAATGTGACTATGTGGGGTTTGTTAATTTTTGGGATACAAAAACACCCATGAAATTTGGAATAATTACAAAAAAAAAAAAAAAAAAACTCAAATAAGCTTCAAAATGACAAAAACAAAACAGGGGTAGTTTTTATAATTATCTATTTTTTTAACAAGAATTATGATCATATGGGTAGCAGGAGCCTAAATTGTCAACCAAAATACAGGTGTTTTTAATCCAAACTTCAATCGTGCGAACTATCTAAACTTACTAAAGCATCTTTAATTAGATCTTAGAAAAAATAGATCGAAGCAGAAAAACGAACTCGCCATGCGCTACTAGTTTACAATGGTGAAAATATCTTGTTTCCAAATTTTTGTGTGTTTATTTGACTCCCAATATGCAAAAGTTTATTATATTCCGAGAAAGTTTGTGTGAATTAAGTCCTCAAAATGAACTCAAAACAAATGTTCTTAGTTCGGGAATTGAAAATAGTTTTATTACTTCAAACATTTGCTTTATTCGAACAACTACTTCACTAAGCACTACATTTCTGCACTAATTAAGACATGAATACACCAACTCATTTCTTTAATTCACTCCGACATAAAGATAGTCCTAAACAAAATTTAGACTGAAATAAACAACTCTAATAATCGATGCAAACAGAAATGTAATACGAATCAATACTTCCTCTATGACAAGTCTACAACAAAATTCAAGTTTTTCTCTTTGAAACTTGTACGTAAAAACAACCCTAACACCCATAAGTCATTGTTGTGGGAAACCCTCCAAAGTGAAAATCAGGGGAGATAGATCTGTACCTTCTTATCAATGTCTAAAATGGGGTATGAGCTTTGCAGCAACCCAATGTGAATTTTCTGCGAGTCCGATCAAGTCAACCTATGCTGGGATTGTGTTGAAAAGGTTCACTCCGCTAATTTTGTGGTGGGAAACACTTTCGGAATCTTCTCTGCCATGTTTGCAGCTCGCCGACACCGTGGAAGACCGTCGCGCTGAAGTTGAGCCCTACTATCTCCGTCTGTCGTGGTTGTGCCGATGATGCGGAGAATCGAGGAGCTTCGAGCAGTCAGCGGGAAGATTAAGCTGGTTGTGATTCTCAGCGATAATAAACCCTAGCTAATTTTGGGTCCCATCAATGCTAAAAGTGAAAGGGTTTTCAAAAAAAAAAAAAACATATCTACATGGGTTATTTTGAGGTGTAAAATTTTTATATCGGTTCTTTTAATGGACCGATCTAAATTTTCCATTGGCCTACAGCGGTTAGGAGGGGAACCCCTGTAAAAATTAAGTTTTTTATATAATTTTACAGCGGTTCCTTCATAAAAACTCTTTGTAAAGTTCTTACTTATTTACAAGTATGCCACCGTGTAATTTTTTTACATCGATTCTTTCATAAACCCATGTAAAGTGCTGATGTAAAAGCCCTGTTTTGTAGTAGTGATAAAACATCCACCAAAAAACAGAGCACCAATTAGAGATCCGAAACGCAACAGCCAAAACAAGTGTGCAAACACTGTGCGAGGAGAAGAACAAGGAGAATACATCTTTTTGAGCATAAAGGAAGAAGAATCGGACTGCAGATCGGGAAAAAGAAGAACATACATGAACAAAAAAGCAACAAATAGAAGAAGAAAGCAGGACAAAAAAATAAGTTACCAAGCAACCCAATCTGAAAAAGCAATGCTTATTTTATTATGAAAAAAATTGTTAACATCATTGCACATCGATTTCCAGATGCAAAATCATAATTGTGTGTGTATATATATATATATATATATCGGATGACTCTAAAAAACCTGTATGCAATCTTTTAGATAATTGTTTCAAAGTTTCATTTTTGTTTCAAAGTTGTTTCATTTTGTTTCAAAGTTGTTTCATTTTTGTTAAAAAATTGTTTTTATTCTATATGCTTCCCAAATACATCACATTGCTTCCCGCTGTACAGGAATACTGTTTCATATTTGTTTCAATTATGTTTCTTTCATGTTTCAAATAGAACAACAAAGAAACAATAAAGAAACAACAAAGAAACAACAACGAAACAAAAAATAAACAATACATCTTGTACAAAAAAAATTGAAAACTAATAAAAACAACAGATCAACAAAGATAGAACACAATGAAACAACAACAGTAAATGAAAAAACAATTCCATATAAACAACAAATAACAAAATAAATCCAAGAATATAATGGAAAAAACACCATACCTCAGCAACATCAACACCTCTAAATCCAACAGCTTTCTTTTTGGATGATTTTCCCTTAACTTATTTTTCATCAATATCCACAAGTTTCATCTTTCTTTTTCAGAAGATGAAGAAACTAGGGCTTCAGATTTTGAACAAGAAGTTACCGGAATCAAAGAGAAAACAAACCAATAATGGCGGACATGCAAAGGAAGAAACTCAAACGTCGAGAGGAAAGAGACAGATGAAGTGACAGATTGGGCACGAAAGAGCTGCAGCGTAAATAGGGAGAAAATTAGAAAAAGAGCTTACAGAAAGTAAACAAAAAGGTAGGAATGTGAGATTTTAGTAAAACTGAGATTTGCGCAAAAAGGAAGGTATTTTGTGTAATTTCCCCATGTTTTAATTGTTCTTGATTTACTTACGCTTGATTTCTAACCGGAGCTCTCTTCTTGGGCTTTCTAAGTTCGAACCAAATAAAACAATAACTGGATATGGATTGTTCTTGGGTGTTATCTGTTGGAATTGGTTTTAAATAAATGGGTTTTGACCGATTTTGACCAATTATTTAAGTGGGTTCATTTATTCGATATATGAAATAAATGAGATAAACGTCATCTACGACGCGGGTAGATGAGTTTAGCATTTTGAATTTCTCAAAACAAATGTCGAGTGAATGAGAAATAAATGCATGAAGTTGGCTAGTTAAAATACTTTTATGTATGGAATATAAAAGGGTAAGAATATGGAAAACCATATCCCACATATGAAACATATTAAATGTTTGACTAGTTAATAAAGAGCTTTCATCACTAATAAGGAGTAATCATGTGGAACTCCTTACAGACACCCTAGTGGACCAAGTCAATTTTGACTAGCCTTTGGCTAGCTCAAAAAGCACATAGGACGGTGCGGAGCACCGTCCGAGCCGGGCCGGGCACGCCGCACATAGTTATATTGGGCGCTTTAGAGGCGTACTTCGCACGTACGCATCGTCGCGTGGAACCCTAAAGTCTTGGAAAATCGAACCGGGGTTGATCCGGTGGCTCGGTGACATGGTGGTAGGACTCAGTGGCGGTGACTTGGCGAGAATCATCCGAGTGGCGTCTATTCGCCGACGAGCACCGTGACTAGATATAATTATCCGATTGTGCAGAGTGTATGCCAAAGGGTGTGTTCGTTCCTTGATCGGACGCGATCCGGATTTTCGAATATAAAGACAAAGGCTTTTGTTGTATTTCATGCTGGTTGGGATGCAGATGAATATCATCATACATATAGTTATTTAGTGGAACCTGAGGGTTTCTATCTTAGCTTTGATGAAAAACCATCATCGAATTTGATAAATGTAACCAACTGGGATGGTTAGGAATGATGTACTTTTTCAAAATATTGTAATAATTTGATTAAAATAACCCATTAAAAATATCAGTTCGTCTTCTATTCGTATCTTGCACCTCAATTCAAACATCAATGTTCAACATAAAAATAACGGATAATTAAAAAAATAAAAGCAATTGTTCGGGCTAATTACAAAAAAACCAAGAGATATTTGAAAATTGCATGAGATTTGGTTCCGTCTTACATTTTTTCCTTCATAAAATATTTCAAAACCTCCCTATTATTTCTAGAAATTAAATATTATATTTACACCCTTGATTTTAACACGAGAATGAAACTTGAGTCTTTTTTTTTTTTTTTTTGTTATTTTGAAAAATCGTTGAGTTTTTTGTAATTAGCTCAAACCACATAGGGTCTTTTTAATCATCCCTAAAAATAATAATATGGGAATTTTACAAAAAAACAATCCCTAGATTGAGCTAATTACGAGAAAACCATATGTTTTTGAAAATTACTAAAACCTCTAGAGGTTTGATTCCATCTTACGTTTTTTCTCTTCATAAGAAAATATATTTTAAAACTCCATTGACATTTATAGAAATATTATATCTACCCACTTAAAATGTAAGATAATATCAAACCTTAAACGGGTTTTTGTAATTTTCAAAAACCTCTGGATTTTTTTTAATTAGTCAAATCTCAGAGTTTTGTCCTCTTAATAAGTGGAGTTTTGTCCTCGTAATAAGTAGTAATTTGTCCAACATATTGTTTAGTCAAAAAATCCAATCATTGTGTTGTTGTTCAGATCCAATATGCTTAGATGGGCTTTCATGGAAATTAGTAATCATTCCGAGATCAAATTTATGTATGAGATTTGCCCAATAATTTTAACTTTTTTTTCTACTGGTTTTTATCTATGTTAGTTTAATTTTCATAAATCTGGTAGGTTCATCTAATAAACTTTTAAATTTATCAGATTTGATTGTTTTGAGTGGTTATTCATTGTCAATCAGTGCTGACTGTTTCTAACCATTTTAATGAAATTTTGTAGTTTCCTCAATCCATGTTAATTGTTTCCAACAAGTTTAATGGACTTTCGTACTTTCCTCAAAAAGAATTCTAAAATATAAAAGAAAATAAAACAAATCTCTTGAAGGCAAAGAATTTGTATCAAAATTGTTCCCCATGGCGTACTTATATCCTTGGCTAATTTAACAAACTAATGTTAATTAAAAACCAATTTAACACATTATAGTAAATTGTTTTTTTTTAAAAAATTAGGTGAAATAGCGTTTGGAACGCAATTTTCTGAATTTCTGGAGAAAAAACGCTGTTTTCTTAAATTATTTTTTTTTAAAAAAAGGTAGTTAGTAAGTTCTGTTTTCAAATCATCAATTTTTTTTAATTTATATGTTTTTTCTCAAACCAGAAATCGAACCGCAATTCTAGAAAAATCGAACCGAATCAAACCGAACTATATATATTTTTATATATATATTTTATATATATTTTTATATGGTTCGGTTTGGTTCGATTCGATTTTTATAACATTCTTGATTCGATTTTGGTTTTAAAAAACATATAAATTAAAAAAATTGATGATTTGAACTATTGTTTTTAAAAAATTTAATTTAAGAAAACATTCTCGCAGTAAATTCAAAAAACAAAGCGTTTGCCTAATTTTTTTAAAAAAACAAATTTACGGTAATGTGTTAAATTGATTTTTAATTAACATTAGTTCGTTAAATTAGCCTATTGTTAGGGTTTAAGGGATTTATGTAATTTTTATATAAATTTTTGTATAATTGCGTAAGAACAATACTGAAATGTAACAGAATTTGGGTGAGGGAGAGAAGAGAGAGAATTTGAGTAGAGAGAGAGATTCTTGTTCATATCTTTTTCTTTCATTCGTAAAAAACCCTTACTTAAACCCTTGTTGTATGGGCAAGTAATATCACGGGCCTTAACCCAATAACAAAACATAACATAATATCTATAAGTAATTAACTAAGCCAACCGGCCCACTAACCAATACGGCCCAATTGGTGTTTAATTGAAATATGTAAAAAGAACATAATAAGTTGAATCCCTTTTCATCTCTTCTTTTCCCACGATGAACCCTAATCCCTTGTTCCAACAAAGCTTTCCTCTCCATCTTCCCGATCCATCATTTTCCTCCACAATCTCCTTCCTTTTCCTCATTCACTTCACTTTTACACACATTGTGCTCATAACAATACCCCCTGGCGAAGACGATCCTTGTCCACAAGGATAAAAGATGGAAACTTTCGGCGGATGAATTTAGTGTCCTCCCAAGTAGCTAGCTCTGGTCCGGCGTTAACCCACTGCACAAGGATCTGAGAGATTTCTTCCCCTTTTCTACGGAGTACGCGGCTATCCAGAACCCCAAAAGGTTCAATCTTGAAATGTCCATCAGAATAAGTTAATGGAAGATCTGGGTTGGGAACGGCATCTGAATGGATCTTCTTCTTGAGGAGAGAGACATGGAACACCGGATGAATACGAGATCCCTCTGGTAAGTCAAGCTTGTATGCCACATTTCCTACTTTCTGCAAAATCGTGAAAGGGCCAAAGTACCTTGATGATAACTTCAAATTCTTAGGAGATGAACCGAGTTCTCTTAGGAAGGGTTGAAGTTTGAGAAAAACCTGGTCCCCTACTTCAAATGTTCGCTCACTCCTATGCTTATCTGCAAAAAATTCCATGCGTTCCTGAGCTACTCTCAAATTCTCTTTCAGGTTCTGCATCATCTTCTGGGGTTCGACAACCAAATCCCTAGCCTCCGAGTTGGAAGTATCCAAATAAGGCCCAATCGACAAGAATGGGGAGAATACCCATATAGAGCATGAAAATGAGTGGTCTTGAGACCGGTATGATAATTTGTATTGTACCAGATGCTCACCAAAGACAACCATTTAAACCGGCTGTCAGGGTTAGAGCTCACCATACACCTCGGGTAGTTCTCAGCATCGATTTAAACGCTCGGTTTGGCCATCCGATTGTGGATGGTATGTCGATGACAAATCCAAACTAACCCCCCATAAGTTTGAAGAGCTCCTTCCAAAATGAGCTAGTGAAAACTTTATCTCGGTCGATGACAATACTAAGCGGTAGACCATGAAGTTTATAAATAGTATCCAAGAAAACCTTAGCTACAACAGGAGCAGTGAAAGGATGAGATAGGGTTGCTAGGTGTGCATACTTAGTGAACCTGTCTACCACCACTAAGATGACATTCTTCCCATGTGAGTTAGGTAACCCCTCTATGAAATCCATCGAAATATGAGACCAAGCTTGGTCTGGTATTGGTTGGGGTTGTAATAACCCTGGATAAGCTGAATTATCTGGCTTATTCATCTTGCATACGTCACAGCCCTGCACCAATTTTATAACATCTAACTTCATCTTAGGCCAATAAAATACATACTTCAGTCTCATATAAGTCCCATTTATCCTGAATGGCCTCCATAAGATGAATTATGCATAGTGGCAAGTATAAGTTGCCCGAGTGTCTCATCCGCACCAATTCCCGTCTTCCCTTATATCGACTGACCAGCCCTTTTATCAACCACAAAATCTGGATAGGTGCTAGGATCCAAAATGTTACTTGTAATGATCTTAGTGAAGAAAGGATCCTTCTCATAGCTTAAAGCTACCTTCGTACCGATTAGGTGTGGTGATGATATGGCAAAGATACAATGGTTGCCTCAATTCCCCCTCTCGGACAAAGCATCACCGCCTGTTTTGATTCCTTTTTTGTAGTGTATTTCATAATCCAACCCTAGCAGTTTGGTTATCCACTTCTGTTGCATGGGTGTCATAACCTTCTGATCCAACAAGTATTTTAAGGCTTGTTGATCAGTCCTTATGATGAATTTGTGACCCTGCAAATAGTGTCTCCATTTTTGGATAGCCATTAGAACTGCTAGGAACTCCCTCTCATAAATTGAGAGTGCCTGATTTCTTGGGCATAGCAATTTGCTCATGTATGCCAAGGGTTTCCCTTGCTGCATTAAGACTGCCCCCACACCTGCCCCACTTGCATCTGTCTCTAGAATAAAAGGCTTGGTGAAATCTGGAAGTGCCAAAACTGGTGCAGTAACCATGGCCTGCTTCAAATCATTAAATGCTTGCTCTGCTTCAGAGTTCCAGCTGAATTTTTCCTTCCTTAGTAAATTGGTAAGAGGTTTGCTCAAGACCCCATATCCTCTTACAAATTTTCTGTAATAACCTGTTAGACCCAGAAATCCCCTGAGTTGTTTCAGTGTGGTGGGGTGAGGCCATTGAACCATGCTTGCTATCTTAAGGGGTCGGTAGAAACCCTTTTTGGGATATTATATGCCCTAAATATTCAATCTCAACCCGCCTAAACCGACACTTGGACTCATTGGCATATAACCGATTCATTCTGAGAATAGTTAAAACCTTTTCAAGGTGGAACAAGTGATCTTCCCAACTTTTTTTGTAGACCAATATATCATCAAAAACACCAAAACAAACTTCCTCAAATAAGGTCTAAATACTTGGTTCATGAGTGATTGAAAGGTAGCGGGGCATTGTATAGCCCAAAAGGCATTACCAAAAAATCATAGTGCCCATTATAGGTATTGAAAGTTGTCAAAAATGTGATCGGGTTTCATAAGGATTTGAAAATAACCTCGATCCGAGATCTATCTTTGAAAAATATTTTGCCCCAAAAAGTTCATCTAACAACTCATCAATCTTGGTATGAGACAGTCATGCTTGATAGTAAGATCATTCAAGTATCTGTAGTCTACACACATCCTCCAAGTAGAATCCTTCTTCTTCGCTAAAATAACTGGAGATGGAAAGGGGCTTTGGCTGTGTTGTATGACCCCAGAATCCAGTAACTCCTTAACAATTCTCTCTATTTCATCCTTGTGCTTGTATGAAGTTCTATAGGGAAACTGATGTTTTGGTACACTTCCAGGTTTGAGCAAGATCTGATGCTCTATCCCTCTGCTAGGAGATAATCCTTTGGGTTCAGCAAATACATCCTTGAACTTAATAAGCAGGTCCTGTAAGGCAGGATTTCCTTTCTGGTTAGCACTATCCATTATCAGCAAATAAATCTCCTCAATCTGGTCCTTAGCCTCCAAATGGACCATCTTAAATAAAGAAGGTCCTGAAATAAACCTGCACTCAGCCATTGAGGTAAGTGCCTGAATCTTGATCTTCTTTCCCAAGACAGTGACAGAAAAAGTCATCCTGTCATAATCTAATTCAATAGGTGTACAAGATTTTAACCAATCACCCCCAAGAATTAGGTCACATCCCTCATTCTGCAATATCCTCAGTGGATAAGTGAATGAATGACCCTGCATACTCCACTTAAACCCTTTAGCCTTATGAGAATCGACCATCCTTTGCCCATTGGCTACTTTGACCAAAAGTGGTTTGGTAGCTCAAGTTTACCCCTAACTTTATGGTTGTAGATTTTTAGTAAGAAACTCAATGTGCTCCCCAGTCTATAAGAATATGCGGTTTGTGCCCATCACGATCCCCAACAAGCCTCATGGTAGTCGAGGCCATCTTCTCCCGAGATAGCATTAAGGGACATCGTATCTCTTCCATCTGCTCCAACTATTTTTCCTTGTCTTCCACCCCTTCATTAGTGAATGTAGGTAATCCAACTCCTCTTCTTTTGTCATGATCATATATGTAGACCTCTGTTTACATCTATGACCAAAAGTGAATTGCTCATCACAGCTTGTAACACAACCCTTTTTCCTCCTAGCGGCCATTTTCGCAGCAGTTGAAAAAAGAAGCTTAATGGGTCGCTTACTAGAAACAGAACATGTTGGTTTTAGGTGGTTGCCATGGGGATGTATCAATCCTCCCGCCGGGAGAATAACTACCGTAAATCGGTCTTCTTTGGGCCCTTTAATTTTTTGCTAAGAGCTTCTATAGTACACAAATCGCTTTCTCCCTAATTCAATTGTTTGTTGCGGGGGTAGAAGGCTCAAACATGTTAATGAAGGCTTGGGACTCCTCACTCAAGCCACCGATGAAACTAGCAATGGAGTATTCCTCCGAGTAATCACCACCATTCAACATGAGCATACAAGCCCTCAACTCCTCAAATCTTTCCACATAATCGGAGTAAGAACCACTTTGTACCTCAATTTGTTAAACTCCCAATAATTTTAGTTTCCTCAACTCTTCAAATCTTGAAGATACCACCTCTAAAAATTGAGCCCAGGTTAGATCTACCGCTTAGTATTAAAATTCGGAACCATAAAGTGTTTTTCCTTGAAGTGCATAGATGCCAAAATAACCTTCCTCGATTGGGTATAAGCTTAAAATACCCATTGCATTTCAATATCCAGGCTCTAGGGTGAGTGCCATCGAATTTTGGGAAATCAATTTTAGGTAAAGGGTGATTATATTACCACCGAGTGTTCTATCCGCATTCTAGGCTTAGGTGATTGTTGAAACCTGGAATATGGCTTGTGGGTTGTAGATCCCGGATATGGCACTCCCAAGATAGATTCCTCATCCGGCAACACATTCTCCTTGACCATGTTGAGTAGTTGTAGTTGAATCGCAGCCCAAGTGTGTTGGTCGATGCTCATACTTCCCATTAAGACGATAATTGCTCCCGAACCAAAGATTAATTTCCAAGTAATTTGTTCTTGAAGTTTTAGTTCATTTTGCCTCTTGTTTTAGAGCTTATGTTTGCAATATCCGATCGATTTTTATTTGTGCCTCTTGCAGATCTTTCAAATGGGTACCCTCTGCCATGGCCAAGAATCACTGGCTCTGAGATACCAATTGTTAGGGTTTAAGGGATTTATGTAATTTTTATATAAATTTTTGTATAATTGCGTAAGAACAATGCTGAAATGTAACAGAATTTGGGTGAGGGAGAGAAGAGAGAGAATTTGAGTAGAGAGAGAGATTATTGTTCATATCTGTTTTCTTTCATTCGTAAAACCCTTACTTAAACCCTTGTTGTATGGGCCAAGTAATATCTGGGCCTTAACCCAATAACAAAACATAACATAATATCTATAAGTAATTAACTAAGCCAACCGGCCCACTAACCAATACGGCCCAATTGGTGTTTAATTGAAATATGTAAAAAGAACATAATAAGCTGAATCCCTTTTCATCTCTTCTTTTCCCACGATGAACCCTAATCCCTTGTTCCAACAGTACTTTCCTCTCCATCTTCCCGATCCATCATCTTCCCTCCACAATCTCCTTCATTTTCCTCATTCACTTCACTTTTACACACTGTGCTCATAACACCTATATGCTTCTATGAACCAATACAAATGACTAACCCGACTAAATCATAGAGCGAAAGACTTTAAAATCTCCACACGAAAGGGATCGGGGGAATAGTGAAGCTAATACTCAAGAAAGCTAGATAGATAGTAAAATGCTTGTTAGGAGGATTATCAAGTCTTTGCTCTAGGATATATAGGAGCTATCAGTGGAATGTTGGGAGACAAGCTCAGACGACTCTTAAGCTTACGAAGGCACCTCGAATCCATACAACTCTTGATCAACATGGTAGGAACCATATATAATCTTATCCCCTGAAGAAGGCCTATCTTTGTAATTAGTCTTGTGGGGCTCGCTAAAAGCCTCAATATGTGAAGCACCATTAGGATCTTTCTAGCCCTCCGCACTGGGCTCGGACTCAAAAGGCAACTCAGGAAAACCGGGAACTGGAATGAAATTATCCATCATATCCGGAACAGGAAAAATGCCTTGTTCCTTAGATGATGGAAGAGAGGGGACATCAGAATCATCATATGAGTTAGAAAAATTGGACGATAAAGATGAAACAGGATAGAGAACTTTAAACTCGCTAAGACTTCCCGCCACGTGCAACCCGAGCATGCCATTCTTGGCGGGAGAGAAACACTCAAACAACGTGCATCGAGAAGACAAAGCACACACGATCACACACTCGGGGGCGAAACGTCGTGCTCGGTCGCGCACCGCCCGGTGGTGTGCAATGGGGCACGATTAGCCGCACACGCCCTTCTCATGATGGGCACACTTGGTCATGCTCCCGGGTGCGGTCGGCCCCACATCCCGTGACTAGGATAACAAGTTAGTGGGGCATGCTCCCTCTCTCATCACCTCCTCTCAGTCTCTCATTATTCCAATCTTCACTCTTCACTCCATGGGCTCCCTCAAGGTCTCTCCCTCCACTCTGTTGTATATATTTCTCGAATAGTGGGTAATGGAGTATGTTTATGAAAACGAAATCAAATTTTGTATAGGCTAGGCACATCTTAAAGATGTTTTCTTTAAGGTATTAATTCCCCCCACTATGATGTAAATGGTTCTCAAGGAAATAACCTCCAGGATACAAAGCTTATTTCACAAAAATTCCAAGATTACACTTCTTAGAATATTTCAGGAGCATAAATCACAAGATGTAGTTTAAAACAACAATAATAAAAAGAAGGAAAGAAATAAATCTCGTAGAAAACTTTTTTTTTCTGATTTTTCCATCTCATTTCTTTTTAGATTTGTAGAATAAATAGAAGTATTTATAGACTTCCAAAGGTTGCAATCAAAAGTTGCATCCTTCTCAAAAAGGTGGAAGTTATAAATTATTCCAAAGGTTGCATCTTTTCTTTGCAATTCTTCCCAATAGATGTCTTCACATGAAAAGGTACACTCCTTTTCACATAATTCTCATTTTCCATATTTATTTATTTCTTCCTTCCTCCATATAATATATAAAATATACTATATAATATGCACAAAATGAATGCCTAGCTAAAATGATGTTATGACATTAGATGCAATAAATGCAAGACACTATATTATATGTAAATATACAACAATTCCCCACTAATTTACATATAATATATAAAGTGGACGAGCCTTTAACTTTACAAGTGAATACCCATAAAGTGGACGAGCCTTTAACTTTATGGTTGAATATGTAACATTAGGAAAACATATCTCACTATGTACGATTCATGCTCCTTTTTTATTCTTGGCGGCAAGACCTTTGTAATGGGTCTTTGTCTTTGAATCCTGGTTTTCACAAGTACTCTAGAATTTTACCGTGTAATCCATAAGAAGCGACCTCTCACTTCTCTACTTGTATAGGTAGACTTATCAAGAATGCACATAACTCATTCCACAATGCTATAAATCTATTAAGGATTGTAAATCCAACCTACTCTTGTTATGGTAAGCAAAGTGCATAGATCAGATACGAGACTTTGAAAATAGTGTCACCCCCACTATTTTAAGTTATGAACTTGAAATGTATCCAAGTTTCCATTTCACCAATGTCTAATATTGAATTGCCTTTTTAACTCTCATACATAAGGTGACAAATGTGTGACTTGTACCTTAAGATAGAGTTGATTTCAATCAAGACATTATTATAATCGGTAAGAGTCTCATAACTCTCATGATCTTTGTGATCCTTTCACAAGATAAGGATTTTGTTAGTGGATCAACTAACATATAACTCGTAGGGAGATACTCAATTACAATCTTCCCTTTCTTAATCATACTTCTGATACATCATAGCAATATTTTGCTATGGATTAATATTCTCTCATTCTTTGTATTATAAATCACAATACAAAGTAGATACAAGGAATCTTTCTAAGAAATCTTCCAAGCCGCGCAATGTATTTACTCGCAGTAAACATTGTTATATACACATATTCCGTAGAATATAAATCAACACAAGTTTGTCTTTTAGAAGTCGAAACAACTATGACACCACAAATAGTGAATAACTCACCACTAGTCGACTTATAGTTAATCATACTAGTTGCTCAATTTGTATCACTATATAATACTCTCAAGAGTAACTTTAATATAAAAACACAATTTTATACTTGCTACTATTGGAAAAATCAAGCACAAACACCAGCAGGGAATTTATTTCTACTAATTTAGGAACAAGCAACAATAAATAATAACAAGCCGAAAAGTAAATAAGAGTCAAGTTTAGGATAGCCTGGGTCGAAGCACGTCGTAGCGCTCTCTTTAGAGAGGAAACTCTCCCACTGCACTGGTAAATTTGTTGATAGCACGTCTCTCTCCCAAGATTCGACAACCCGTTGATTCTATCGTGTGCAGTGAAGAGAACTCCGAACCACTAGTTTACTCGATGCACAAATCAACGTAGGAATAATATATAAAAGGGGCTTGATCAGTTTTTGGGTTTGAGAATATATGACCAGTAAGTCAGATGCCCTATTGCAATTTTGCCAATGAATGCTAATAATATGTAAATCTTTGTAATGTGTAAAAGCTTTGTCAAATAAATGACAATATGGCTTCTTGAATAGACTTCCAAAATGATTAGCAAAAGTGGGTGTGTTTGTTGTTGTTTTTTCTAGTAAAATAAAGAGCAGCAAAATTGATAATTATAAAAGTGAACGTCTGCTCCTATTTATAAAAAAAGATAAGCCAACAAACCATTACCCATGTTGACCACTAAAATAGGGAAGAGGGGTTACATAGCCGTTAGTGGCTTGAGAATAGGATTTTTAGTTTTAAATCAACAAATAAAAATATTATCCAACAATCCCCCACATGATTTAAAACTCAGAAAATAAATTTTAGGAATTGAGATGAGCATATAATACCGTGTAATAGGTGTAGGTACCTTCCAGGTTTGAACCTCACTTAGTTTGAATGCACTACCACCTATAAGACAATAGAGACATGAATGTCTTGATCTAAGTCCTTGTGGCTAGATGGCAACACATCACACACCACGGTATGAGTAAACATTGTGGTTCTATCAGTGGTGCGCTTTCCGGTCATGCGCATGAATCTTGTATCATAAACGTCATTAGGGAGTAGCCTACACCCCCACAGTGGCGACCCCACCACCACGTTTATTTAGGTGAATCCTCCAAGGATGACTTGTGACCAACCACCCCGCAAAATTATGCCTTTGGATTCATTAAGAGATAATCTCAACCTCAAACGTCACATAAAGAGCACTTAACATCATAGGAATGGGACTCGAAAATTTCCGCAAAAATAAGTAATTTATTAAAATATTGTGCTCTTCTAAGCCACCCTTTTACAGTTTCGTTTGTACCCGTTGAACTTTGTTCATGGGATCTCCATACCTCCGAAGACGGGTTTCCACTGTGGTGACTTAATTAATAGGCTCCAATCCCATTCCCCTCGATGATTGTAAAACTTGCTGACGCGCCAGTCCCTTTGTAAGCGGATCCGCAATGTTGTTTTAGGACCGACAAAATCCAAAGAAATAACACCATTAGAAACTAGATGTCTAATTGATTTATGTCTCACAGTCAAGTGCCTTCTTTTCTCATTATAATTTTTGCTTTTAGCTCTAGCAATAGCAACTTGATCATCACAATGTAAAGAAATAGGAGGAATAGGCTTAGGTAATAAAGGAATATCATTTAAAAACTTTTAAGCCATTCACCAAACAAGACGCGCGGCATCTAAGGCAATTAACTCACCCTCCATAGTTGACCGAGATATTACAAACTGCTTAGCGACTTCCATGATATTGCTCCACCGCCAATGTAAATACATATCCACTAGTTGCTTTTGTTTCTCCGAATCGCTGATCCAATTTGCATCATCGTAGCCTTCTAAAACATCGGAAAATCCATGAAGTTAATAGATAATCAATAGTCCCTTTTAAATATTTAAACAATCTTTCCAATGCATATTAATGGGAAATATTAGGACTATGGGTGTATCTTGCTAATCTACCAACATCATGTGTAATATCCGGTCAAGTATGATTCATCAAATACAATAATGATCCAATAATTTGAGAATATTTATGTTGAGAAACACTAGCACCTTTATTTTTTCTCAACTTAAAAGTTGGATCATAAGAGTAGAAACCGGATTCATAATTTCACACCGGAATAATTAAATTTATTCAATAATTTTTCAATATAATGAGATTGTGACAAAGAAATAGAATCACCATTTCTAATTATCTTTATCAAGAGAAAAATAACATCAAAAGGGGCCAAGGTCTTTCATATCAAAATGATTAGACAAGAATTTTTGGTATCATTAATAACATGAATATTGCTACCAAAAATTAAAATATCATCAACATACAAGCACAAAATTACACAAGTATCATTCACAACTTTGATATAAACACACTTATCACCTTTATTAATATAAAAACCATTAGAAATTATAACACTATCAAATTTTTCATGCCACTGCATTGGAGCCTGTTTTAATCTATAAAGAGATTTAACAAGCTTACATACTTTCTTTTCTTCACGGCCATAACAAAAACCTTCCGGGCCGATTCATATAAATTTCCTCCTCCAAATCACCATTTAAAAAGGCAGTTTTTATATACATTTGATGAATATCCAATTTATAAACAGAGGCAATTGCAATCAACATTCTAATGGTAGTAATTTTAGAAACAAAGAGAGTAAGTGTCAAAAAGTCAATGCCGATTTTTGCTCAAAACCCTTAACAACTAGCCTAGCCTTGATTTTTCTATAGAACCATCAATCCTCAACTTTTTCTTAAAAATCCATTTACACCCAATTGGTTTACAACCAGGTGGTAGGTCCGTTAAAACCCAAGTTTTATTAATCAAAAGATAGTTCATTTCATCATTAATCGCTTCTTTTCCAAAAGGAGCATCTAAAGACAACATATCATCATTATAGGTTTTAGGGTCATCTTCAAGTAAAAAAGTATAAAAATCATCACCAAATTTTTTTGCTTTTCTACTCCGTTTACTCCTCCTAGGCTCAACAGGCTCCTCATTAAAAATATTAGGAGAAGAATTATTATCATTAGAACTAGAACATGCACCAAATGTGCCTGATAATTTATCTTTCGTAGGAAAAATATTTTCAAAAAATACAGCATCTCTAGATTCAATAATAATATTATTTGCAATCTCAGGAACTTCAGAATTAAACACCAAAAATCTATAAGTAGTACTATTTAAAGAATAGCCAACAAAAACACAATCAACAGTTTTGGGGCCTATTTTTCTTTTCTTAACAATAGGAATATTAACCTTAGCTAGGCACCCCCACACTTTTAAAAATTTAAGAGTAGGTTTTGTATTCTTCCATAATTCATAAGGAGTTTTGTCAGAATTTTTATAAGGAACTCTATTAAGAATCAAACAAGCAGAATATAAAGCTTCACCCCAACAATTTTTAGGCAAACCAGAACTAAGAAGCATTGCATTCACCATATCAAGTAAAGTCCTATTTTTTTCTTTCTGCAACACCATTAGATTGGGGAGAATAAGAAGGTGTCACTTCATGCACAATACCATGAAATTTACAAAAATCGCCCATCTCATCGAAGCATATTCACCACCCCTATCAGAGCGAAGAATTTTTATTCTCCTTTCAAGCTGATTTTCAACTTCAGCTTTATACTCTTTAAATTTATCAAATAAATTACTCTTCGCATTAATTAAATAAACATAGCAATATTTAGAAAAGCCGTCAATAAAGGTAATGAAATATTGATTATCACCACGAGTTAAGACATGGTTGCTATCACAAATATCACTAAGAATTAATCCAAGCAACATGGTTTCTTTTTCTACCGATTTATGCGGTTTTCTAAGTTGCTTAGCTTGCACACAAATTTCACATTTTTCTTTCACATTAATAGAAGACTTGGGAATAAGATCTAAGTGCATCATTTTTTTTATTGTTCCAGAATTCACATGACCAAGTCTACCATGCCAAGTATCACAACATTCAACATTAGCAATAGATAAAGAAGAATTCAAATTTTCATTACTAGAAGAAGGCATTACACTTAAACGAAATAAACTATCCAACATAAAGCCCGACCATGTTTGGAAATTACAACTTTGTTGGATTAAAAATAACTTTATAACCATTTCTATTAATAAAAACACACTAATCAAAGGGGGCTATTTATGTTTTTTTTTTTTCAAACAGTTTTATGTTTCCAAAATAGAAGAAAAAGAGCATAAATCTTCTACAAGAACAGCAGTTTATGTCAAATTAAAGGGCGGCAAAACAGAGGAGTAGTAATATGAGTATGTCAAAAGAATAGTGTTATTCTCATCTCATTTTAAGAACACACGCATGGTCTTTTATAATTGAAGTTTAATGCAAAACCACTAACCTTTGTTAATCACTAGAAAATAGGGAAAGTGGGTATGACCATATGACTTAGTAGCATAACTTTCACAAAAATAATCCTAATTAAGTCAACCAAAATTTATAATCACAAAAATAATCCTAATTCAATCAACAAAATTTCAATTGTTGTTGCCAACACAAAAGTTTTTTCCTCAAATTTTTCAGGCTTGCTAAACAATGACTTAAGAAAATCCATGTTCAGCAAGTAGCAAATAATCCTAAATTAATAGAAACAATAAAGTTTTCCTCTCTAAACTTGTTGGAAAAATTAAGCACAAACACCAGCAGGAATTTATTTCTACTAATTTAGGAACAAGCAACAATAAATAATAACAAGCCGAAAAGTAAATAAGAGTCAAGTTTAGGATAGCCTGGGTCGAAGAAGACGTCGTAGCGCTCTCTTTAGATAGGAACGCGCTCACCGCACCGGGTAAATTTGTTGATAGCACGTCCCTCTCCCAAGATTCGACAACCCGTTGATTCTATCGTGTGCAGCGAAGAGAACCCCGAACCACTAGTTTACTCGATGCTCAAATCAACGTAGGAATAATATATAAAAGGGGCTTGATCAGTTTTTGGGTTTGAGAATATATGACCAGTAAGTCAGATGCCCTGTTGCAATTTTGCCAATGAATGCTAATAATATGTAAATCTTTGTAATGTGTAAAAGCTTTGTCAAATAAATGACAATATGGCTTCTGGAATAGACTTCCAAAATGATTAGCAAAAGTGGGTGTGTTTGTTGTTGTTTTTTCTAGTAAAATAAAGAGCAGCAAAATTGATAATTATAAAAGTGAACGTTTGCTCCTATTTATAAAAAAAGATAATCCAACAAACCACTACCCATGTTGACCACTAAAATAGGGAAGAGGGGTTACATAGCCGCTAGTGACTTGAGAATAGGATTTTTAGTTTTAAATCAACAAATAAAAATATTATCCAACAACTACTCTTAAAATACAAATTAGTTGAACAATATTATGAGTCATCTCCCATTTCACTCTATAAAATTAAAGTCTACAAAATCGAACTCAATTAGACTCAAAATCTAATTTTAATTAAGTCCAAAAATCCAAATTTAGACTTAAAATTAAAATTAACCCAAAAGTTCAACTTCCACGGATCATGATTCAACATATGAAAGTCTCAAACAAAATATAAATGTAAATAAGCTACAGAGAAGGTTTCAGTTTCACAAAAAACCACAAACCAACACTAAAATATAACCCAGAATTTCTCTAAATTCAAGGTTAGCCCCAAACCCTTAATATATTCACCAAAAAGTTTTCTCAAAAACAGCCTGAATCGTAAATGGGTCACATATAAAAGTCCTAAACAAATTATTAACTTGTAAATGGGTCACGTGTAAAATTGAAAATTCTGATTTCGAAAAAACCCAATTCAAGGCTAAACTGCCATAGCACCCATAGTTTCTACAAATTTCAGAAAAGCCCCTATTCACGAGAAATCGGACAAAATTGCCATCTTCTTTAATAGGCTTTACACCCAGATTCCCATCTGCCTCAAATCCTTAAAACCGTTGCCGGTCCCAGGTAGCAGCGAAGTCCTCCTCTTTCTGCCGCAACAAGAAACTGTGAAGAGGAGAACTTCTCCCATTCGCCGCTGCTCTACAATCTGCCCGCGGCCACCGAAACAGACAGTCGTCGGCCGTCCTTCCACCGCCAGAGAAGTAACAACCACTGAACGCAGCCATTGTAAACTCAGCGGCGACGAAAGTCGCTTCCCTCACGCGATGACCCGTCGAAGAACCTCACCAGCCCGTCGCCCACCTCGCAGTCGAGCGACGCGGCTGATTTCTCATGGCGGAAAAGAAGAGGTTGAAGCATCTGGGTTTCATTTCAATTTTCTCAATTTTTTTTAATAATAAATCAAAACTTCAAAATGTTTCATAAACAATATTCATACGGATCTAGTTTCCAGACACCATAATACCAAATCTACAGATCTCGAAATTAACTTCGGAATTCAAAAGGCATACATTTTCTTCAAATTCTAAAGTGAATTGTCGTCACATGATCAGCCACAAGGTGAATTGGGTATAGTAATAAGGACAATAAGCAATACTCAAGTAAGAGTGCAAAATCAACTTCAGAGTCATTCCTTCGGAGATAAAACCGTTGTCAATAAAATACTGATTAAATGTTCCCCAGAATCCAGATCTAGATATGTTATTTAATAATGCGGCCATTTGGATATAAAAAACAACATAATCAACTGAGAAATCAATTCAGATTTTTATTCCTTCTAAACGTATCCTTCAAACAGAATAGCCCAAAAGCCGAAACATTAAAATTGAATTTGACACAAAATCAATTATTTCAAACGGTATCTCGAAAATAAATTCGATCCTCAATTAATTGAACCAAAAATCAATACGCGAAAGCATACCTCAGTCAATAAATTATTCTGAATAATATTCGTAACACCTCTCCATTGGTTCTGTCTTTTTTCCTTGGCATACACGTACTCATCTTTTTCTTGTTGTTTCCAGCACCTTTTGTTTTCCCGCTTTCACGATAACAGACCCCATTGTAGAATATTAATACCTTAAAATTGTTGTATATATTTCTCGAATAGTGGATAATGGAGTATGCTTATGAAAACGAAATCGAATTTTGTATATGTTAGACACATCTTAAAGATGTTTTTTTTAAGGTATTAATTCCTCTCACTATAGTGTAAATGGTTCTAGCTTAATTAACCTCAAGGATACAAAGTTTATTTCACAAAAAATTCCAAGATTACACTTCTTAGAATTTTTCAGGAGCATAAATCACAAGATGTAGTTTAAAAAAACAACAATAATAAAAAGAAGGAAATAAATAAATCTCGTAGGAAACCCTTTTTTTTTCTGATTTTTCCATCTCATTTCTTTTTAGATTTGTAGAATAAATAGAAGTATTTATAGACTTCCAAAGGTTGCAATCAAAAGTTGCATCCTTCTCAAAAAGGTGGAAGTTATAAATTATTACAAAGGTTGCATCTCTTCTTTGCAATCCTTCCCAATAGATGTCTTCACATGAAAAGGTACACACATTTTCACATAATTCTCATTTTTCATATTTATTTATTTCTTCTCTTCCTCCATATAATATATAAAATATACTATATAATATGCACAAAATGAATGCCTAGCTAAAATGATGTTATGACATGAGATGCAATAAATGCAAGACACTATATTATATGTAAATATACAACACACTCAAGAATATATTATTCTACCTCACAAGGCCCCCTTCCACACAAAGGGGTATGTAGGGGTGTCGATTTGGGTTAAGTCCGGATTCGCGAGTCCGGGTTTGTGGGTTTAGGTGTTAATTAGAATCACCAACCCGAACCCAACCTCGTTTAATTATTCGTGTCGTAACCTTGAAGTTTGAACCCAAACTAGACCTATTTATTTCACAGTAACCTTAGGACCCACCCGCTTAACCCGTATAATAAAATTATTTTTATTTATATTTAATAATTTCAACTAAATAAATTTATTTTTTAGAATCAATCACTATAACACACTATTCAATCGATAAAAATATCATAATTCACAACATTAAAAAAGAAGTAACATAATTAAATAAATAACATAACATACTTATCATATTTTGTGGGCAACATACAAAATAATAACAGCATACATAATTAAAGAGATTTTAGAATTTAAGTTTTAAGAACATATCTTGTATTTTGTTTTTTCTTATGTTTAATTATTTACTTAATTTTTTTAAGATTCACAAATGGGTTAGGCGGGTTAAACAGGTCATAGCATGTTGACTTGGACCCGACCTGTTTAATTGGTAGGTTATTCAGGTTCGACCCGATTTCGATTCGAACCCACAAAGGTTGGACCCATATCCATTAATTTCGTGTTAGGTTCGTGTCGGGTATGAAATTGACAACCCTAGGGATATGGTTGCAAAAAATACAAAAAGTTAAAAAGTAAGAAGATCTAGATAAAGTAGAAAGGGATTACCTCTTGAAGAAATATGGTGAAAATCTCCTTCTACAAACGCTCAAAATTCTTTGATTAAAAAGAAACCAACCAAAAAATATAATCGTCTACAAGCTTAATCCCACCTGCTCTGATAGATCACAACTAGTAAGTTGAGGGAGCTTATGATGAGGGGTAAATTTGTAAATTTTCTTTTATTAACATCTAATTAATGAACTTTTACTATTTATTAGCCCATAAATTCTAATATTTGGACCAGCTTTTTACAATAGACCTGTAAGGCCCAAATTACTTTAATATGCCTATATGACCCAAAGTCCAAAATATAAGCAGTTCATCCTTAATTATTTTTTCATTATTTTTCAATAAGTACAAAGGGACTGCTAACTAATTCATGTGTCATGGATTTTCATCCTACGATTTACTAACCTAAGCATTTAAGGGGCTTCCCCAGAACAACCCAGAACCCTTTTCAATCGTTTGCGTGTTGTATGTCGGTTCCCTTCACGTGGAGTAATCCTTAGACCAAAATCAGATACCCTAATCTGGAGTACTTTGACTTGGAATGATCTATTCATAATTTCGAACTCCCGAAACATGAGAATGCATTTAAGGGACTTGGAATGATCTATTCATAATTTTGACTTGGCGTCGTCTATAGGAATTCGGTCAACATGAGAATGCAAACACGATCTCAAGTAAGGGGAGCCAACTCCCGAAACGCGGAATCCAAAACACACGAAGAAAAAAACGAGAAGAGAAACCCCTTAAGGGACCAGAGAACAACCAGCCTCCTCTTCATCCCATGGTGGAGGAAAGTTCATCTGAGTCTCTGACCAGAGAAGCTTTGCAGGCTCTAATTCATAATTGAAAATCCATTTTTTTGCCGGATTCGAAAATCTTCTCACTTTTATCTTTACATACAACTCATATGAGATTTTTTGGGCATTTTTAAATTACCGGCAAATTAATGACTAAATTCAAGAGTTTTTTAATGATACGGGATGATTTTGCTATACAAAATTTAAAAATGACTAATTTTGCTACGTCCCTATACGACAAAAATTACAATTACCCCTCTCATTATCGAAATTTTGAACTTTCCCAGACTCTCCTCATTTAATCTTCAAAAATATGTAATAAAAGTATAAAACTACAAATATCGACACTAATATTTAATATATATCATATATATCTTAAAAGAAAGGTTCCACGGAAAGCGGCTAAATGAAAATGCAAAAAGAGTGGACGTTTGACAAAAGTGTGATTTGGATAATAAAA
The DNA here is from genome assembly GCA_016081115.2 of Rehmannia glutinosa. Taxonomy (NCBI): domain Eukaryota; kingdom Viridiplantae; phylum Streptophyta; class Magnoliopsida; order Lamiales; family Orobanchaceae; genus Rehmannia; species Rehmannia glutinosa. Next base: position 41,225 of record JABTTQ020000706.1, read on the forward strand.
TTAAAGGGATTATTTCATTAAACTTATCGATTTTTTATTGAGTATTAAATTATAGTTTTTGTACTCTTATTGTGTAAATTTACTAATCTTATTATATCTTATTTTATTCCTGGACTCTCATTGTCGACTCTCTTTACGACACTGACTCTTAAAATGTAACCAAATTACAGTTACCTATTTTTTTTTTTTGATAAGAAAATAAATTATTATTAAAGGGAGTACAAGGGATACTCCAATCCATACATGCAACACTTTTTCAAAATACCTCACATAAGAAACAAAACAAGGGAAACTTTAACACACATACTCTACCAATATCAGCCCACAAAAAAACAAATATCCACCCCCACGCCTACCAGTTTGAAAAAGGCTAATATCTACCCAAGCAAGCTCCCCCATTTATAAACCAATCTGAAATTGAATATATATATATATATATATATATATATTTTTTTGAGGAAAATCTGAAATTGAATATTGGAAAGAAACATCTTGCGCTTTTGTCCAAAGCCAGAGAGAAATTTTGATATTCTCGATGATCCTTTCTCCTCGGGTTACTCTCTATTTTTAAAAACTTTGTCATTCCGCCACTTCCAAACCAACCAAATAACACCGTACAAACAACCACCCACGCTTCCTTTCTTTGAAAAATATATCAAGCCGCAATGATATTGAAAATGGAGAAGCGGGTTTTGATGTCCGATAATGAAAACGCGCCCAATCATAAATAGCCATCCAAATTTGGTATACTACGGACATTCAAAGAAGAGATGTGCGTAGTCTCCTCTTCCCGATTACACAAAATGCATTTTTCTTGATTCCTCTAACGACACACCTCTTTACTTCGATGTTTCTTTTTGTGGGAATCCTCGTCATGAATGATTTTCTAGCTAAATGCCGCCACTTTTCTTGGGATAAAACTTATCCAAATGAATTTTGCGATCTCTCGAAAATCCCCGCAGCGGTTCAATCGACCTCGTCAAAAATTCATATGCCGATCTCGTTGTATATTCCTTTGTGTTACTCGGTCTCCAAATCCACTTGTCGTCAACATTCTCCTGAAAGTGAAACTTGTTAATAATATCTTTAAGTTGGCACAATAATTATTGTTCCCACTCAAACAAGGACCTTCTCCATCTAAAAACCCACTCCCATTCCCTTTCTCTCTGAACCCGCATAGAAGCAACATTGTCATATTTATCAAGAGAAATCTGATAAAGCCTCTCAAAACCAGTTTTAAGACTTTGCCCATTAACCAACAAATCATGCCAAAATAAAGTATTAACTCCATTGCCCACTTGTCTATCCAAGTTTTGACTAAACCAATTACTTCGAGCCCCATTATCAGTGTTAAAAATATCCCTCCACCAAGTTGAAACTTTATTATCACAAATCTTGTCTCTGCCCATAACAAACTTTTCTAATCCCCCATATTTAGATCTAAGAATATTGATCCACAATCTATTTCTTTCTGTGAGTATCCTCCATTTCCATTCGCCCAAAAGTGCTAAATTAAAAGCTTTCAATTCCCTAACTCCAAGACCCCCTGTTTCTTTTGATGAACACACCCTATCACATCCCACCCAACAAATTTTTTTACCACTAACCCCTTTCCCCCAAAGAAAACCTCTCTGTTTTTTCATAAGCATTTGTAAAATGCTAATAGGGGCTTTAAAAAAGGACAAGAAATAGATAGGAATAGAGGATAGAACAGCGTTAAGCAAAACAATACGACCGCCGAACGAAATCTTTTTGCTTTCCCACTTCATCAACCTTTTCTCCACCTTCTCTATAACCGGTTGCCATGTCGCTCTCTTTTTAGGATTAGCACCTATCGGAATACCCAGAAATTTAAATGGAATGTCACCCACTCGACAATTAAGAAGGATCGCCATCGACTCCAACAAATTTTTTTCTAAGTTCATGCCCACTAGATGGCTTTTGTGGTAATTCACCCTCAACCCAGAAAGCAGCTCGAAATTCCGAAGAACTTTTTTAATCACCAAAATATTCTGAACACTTGCCTCTCTCCGATGAAAATAGTGTCATCTGCATATTGAAGATGAGAAACCTTAATGTTCTCTGAACCAACTTTAGCAGGCTTAAAATTTCCGATTTCCACTGCTTTATTCATCAAATAGCCGAGACCTTCCGCGACAATAAGGAAAAGAAGAGGCGAAAGATGATCCCCTTGTCGGAGCCCTCGATGCATTTGAATTTGTTCGGTTGGACTGCCATTTACAAGTATAGATGTTGTGGCATTTGAAACACACCCCATAATCCATTTTCTCCATTTTTCCTCGAACCCCATATTTTCCATCATATCTTCCAAAAATGACCATTCCACCGAGTCATAGGCCTTTTCAAAATCCGCTTTGAACATAATGATTGATTTTTTTTTCTTCTTGGCCTCGTCCAAAATCTCATTTGCAATTACAACCCCATCTAAAATTTGTCTTCCTCCAATAAATGCCGATTGATTGTCTGAAATTATAGGATCTAGAATCTGACTTAATCTGTTTGCTAAAACTTTTGCCACAATTTTGTAGACGCAACCAATCAGGGAAATTGGTCGATAATCGTCTATCTTCTGAGGGTTATTTGTCTTTGGGATAAGAACAGTGAAACTCGAATGCAATCCCCTAACCAGTTTACCATTCGAATGAAATTGGTCAAACATTCGCTTAAATTACAGTTACCTATTACTTTTAGTGGAAAAACTTTTAATTATTTTAACATTGATATATTTGTAATAATGTTCTGATAATTTTTATAATTTCATTACTTAAAAGTTATTAATACATTTTGTACTCAAATTTTACTAGCTCCTTTTTAATATAAACTAGTTCATATTCAATTAATATATATATATATATACATATTGGAGTAATTGTATTAGCTAATACACTTTACTTATGAATTTTCTACTTATCATAAAACCAAAAAATTTTAAATACAATATGCAATATAGTTTATAAAATATGTAAAATATCATCAACGTACAAATTTCGTAATATTAATGAAATCATCACAAGTTCACAAACTATGTAAAGTTTAAAATTAGATATTATTAGTATTAGAATTAAATACTAAAGTGACTATAATTTGATTTAACGTAATATCTAAAAAATTATTATAATTCCACAATTTGGTTTTTTTAATTATATCTATAAAGTGAGATCTATAACCACAATACCCTATTTCATTCACTTGTAATCTTCTAATCACCTATGGATTTACATAAAATTAGATCTTATAGTCTTACAATCTATTTTGTGAATTTCTCAATTTTTGGTCATGTTTATGATCGAAATGTACCATCTTCCCTATAAAGTGGGGATGAGGGAACTAACCAAATATTAAAAAAATTACAATATTTGCAGTTCAATGATGGCCTCTACATGCATTAACAGTATCATTTTTCTATTTCTATTATCACCTATTTTTGTTTTTGAGATTAAAGCCAAATTGTTGGGAAAACATACCATAAACATTTATTCTGACGTCCCCAAAAATTCTGGTAGCGTAATTGCACATTGCGCCTCCAAAAATGATGACTTGGGAAATCATACCCTCTATCCTGGTCAGTCTTTTTGATGGCATTTTCGCAATAATTTCATCGGGAGTACTCTTTTCTTTTGTACTTTTCGTGGGGCTCAAAGGAAAAATCGATCGTTGTATTCAAAGGCGAATGGGATAAATTAGGTTATTATCGCATTTACAACTATGTAATAAATAAGGATGGTGTATATCTTAGCAATGATCCAAATAATCATACAGCAAATTTGGGATTAATTGTTGCACGGTAACATGGGATTTTAAGGGTTTTGATATATGTTGAACCATTCTAATTCAGTTATTTGATTTGAAATAAAGGAATGCCCATCAAATTCTTAATAGATTTTTCTATTTTTTTCTCTTACCTTTAATATTTCTAATTCAGTTAATTATCCGTATTCTTTTTTTTTTTTTTTTTTTTTTGAGAAACTAATTATCCGTATTCGACTTCAAAAGTTAGTTGCATTGTGTCCAAGTGTTTCTCCTTTTCACATTAAGTATTAACTATTAACTTCAGCGTTTGGTTTTGAGGTTGAAATGTTGATTTATATAGTGTTGAAAATAAAAGGTTGATTTAACTATATTCATGGAGTAAAAGAAATAAAATTATGTCTAGAAAACCCATTAGTGTGTATACTTGATTCTCATGTAGAAGACTTTGAAAGATTCTTAATACAAATCACACATGAATTGGACCAATTAATTAAGGTTGGGCTTTCATTTCGTCTACTGATAGAATAGTGATGAAATTTATTTTTAAAAGTGAAAATTTAATAAGTGGAGAAAAATTAATTATTATGTGTTGGGGTCCACCCATATGAGGGTGCATGGTGCCAACTTTTAACAAAAGAAGATTGAGAAGCTACCAACTGGTGACAAATGAAGATTGAGAAGCAGTCTTATATTGACAGCAAAACACACTGAGAGAAAAAGAGTGAAAAGCCAATAAGAGAGAATTTGGCTGTGAGTTTTCTGGGAGAGTTATCTCCAATTGAGGGGAGTATTTGCTCCAAAAATAGTGATATAGAGATTACTATAAATATTTGAATGTGTATCAAAAAATATTGGGGTTGAGTTTCTCCATATTGAGTGAACTTTGGGAAATTTATGGATTTTCTTTGGGGTATTTTATAGTGTTATAAGATACACCAAAATAGAGTATTTTTCTTACTGTTGTAATTAACACAAGTTTTGGGCAAAAAGCTTGTGCTATTTTGTAATTACTATTTGTTAGTGGATCTTTTGTGGGTATTTGCCCCGTGGTTTTTTCTCCTTATTCTTTTGGGGTTTTCCACGTTAAAATTTGATGTCTTGGCTTACCATTTTATTTTTTTTCTTTATTTTATTTGAGATAATTATTTATGTGTGCGGTTATTATTTTTGATCGGACCCCATCCACGCTTCCCAACATTATGTTGATGTGATGGAGAATTTTATAGAGTTGTTGATTGTGAAAATTTTTGTGGAAATAATAGTGTAAAATATAATGTAAGAATATTGAACAAAAACAAAAAATTGATCCAAAAAGTAGATAATATGGATCTCATTTTATACTTTTGTTAACAAGATTAAGAGAAAAATAATAAAAATAGTGATGAATTAAAGAAACTATTGGAATTCTTTATATAAATAGGAACTGGAGAGAGAAATAAATAGTATAACTGAATATTGGGAAGTATCAGGGAAAAAAAGAAGAAAAAATGAGTTAATTTTGGATAAAAATGAGAAATTTTTTGAAATTTTTTAATTTTTTCACAAACAATTCACTCTAAAATGCAATTTTTGGAAACAAATTCACAACCAATCACAACCTAATGAATCAAATCGGAAAGATATTCTTCAACGAACAAAAAGCTAATGCCATATGCATGGTTAGGGCTGCAAATGAGCCGAACAGGAACATACTCGAGTTCGGTTCGTTTAGTTTTTGGATCGGCTCGAGTTCGATTCGAGCTTTCATAATTGAGTTTGAGTTCGCCTCATTTGAAAATTATTAGGTTCACGAACAGTTCGAGTTGGACTCGTAAAAAGCTCGTTTAATATATTGAACGAGCTTAGCTCGAATTCGGCTCGTAAAATGCTCATTTAAGCTTTAATGAGCAGCTCGAGCTTGGTTCACAAAAGTCTCATTTAAGCTTTAACGAGCTTAGCTCGAGCTCGGCTTATAAAAGGCTCGTTATATGCTCGAATTTGAGCTCGTGAAAGCAAACTTGAGTTCGTTAAAGATCGAGTTCGAGTTCAAGTTCGCGAGCATGTAAATAAAAATGTCCGCAAGCCGAGTTCGAATATAGTCTCGTGAGCTTGTAAACGAACATGTTCACGAACTTTCGAGCCGAATATTAATAAGCTTGAGTTCGGGTTCGTTTAAAAGTTCGAACTCGAATTTTAGCTCGAGTTCGGCTCTTAAGCCCGATGAACCATCTCGAACGAATATTTTTCTCGAACCGAGACCCAAATAGCTCGCGAGCGGCTTGGTTCATTTTGCAGCCCTATATATGCCTAGTATAACACGCCCCCAAATTTTTATAATTTCATTACTTAAAAACTATTAATTACATTTTGTACTCAAATTTTACTAGCTCAGTTTTAATATAAACTAGTTCATATTCAATTAACATATATACATATTGGAGTAATTTGTATTAGCTAATACACTTTACTTATGAATTTTCTACTTATCATAAAACTAAAAATTGGTAAATATAATATGCAATATAATTTTTAATATATGTAAAATATCAGCAACAAATTTCGTAATATTAATGAAATCATCACAAGTTCGCAAACTATGTAAAGTTTAAAAGTAGATATTATTACTATTAGAATTAAATACTAAAGTGACTATTTGTTGATTTAATTAACGTAATATCTAAAAAATTATTATAATTCCACAATTTAGTTTTTTAATTATATCTATAAAGTGAGATTTATAACCACAATACCCTATTTCATATACTTGTAATATTCTAATCACCTATGGATTTACATAAAATTAGATCTTATAGTTTTACAATCTATTTTGTGAATTTCTCAACTTTTGGTCATGTATTAAATAAAGATGGTGTATATCTTAGCAATGATCCAAAAAATCATACAGCAAATTTGGGATTAGTAGTTCTGTGGTAACATATGGGATTAAGGGTTTTGATGTATGTTGAACCATTGTGCTTAAGTGATACTAGTAATCCCGCCCGTTCATTGTATGTGTATTATTATTTTAATATTCATATAAAGTAAATATAATAAAAATTTATATATCAAATTTATATTTTTATTTATAGACTTAAATGTCAAATTAAGCTCGTTTAGATTGATCTCAATATATGTATATCTAGTTTTTAAAATTCTTTCACAATGGTTGCAATTTCTCGATTATCGTAGCCATCCGGAAGACTCGTTAATCATCCCTTAGACACTAAGTCGTGAAGTATGATCCGAATTTCTTGCACTTGATCGATCACCGTTTTGATGTCAACCATCTTATAATCCAAATTCGCCGACTACAAATTTCTTTGTGCCGACATCTTCTGCTTTTATATTTCTTCTCCAAAGATTCTCACAACTCCTTGGACAATTTGAATGAATTGTAGACGTTATAGAGGTTGTCTTCCAACCCATTCAAAACGTAGTTTCGGCAAAGGAAATCGATGTTATGCCAAACATCTACAAAGTGATCCTCCTTTGGTGTCGGATTCTTCTTCGCCAATGGTAGGATGATCTTCCTTTCCGGAAACATGACAAGCCCAAAGTAGTGAGGTAAAACAACATCTTATGTTGCCATCTTTTGAAGTCGACTCTAGAGAATTTCGCGGGTTTCTCACCATAAGCAGAAGCAACAGCCATCGGAGTGAACGAAACGAATGTCATTGTCTTGAAAACAGCAATAAAAGTTTTGTCTTGCAATTGTTATTTGGGTGGTATCGTTTAGAAGAAAATGGTTAAGTGTTTGGATGGGAAACATAATAAAGTTTAAGTCGAGGCCAGTATTGGATACTATCTCCGTAAGAAGATTGCCCCATTTACGAAGTGCTTACGGTTCTGACAATCATCCCTAAGATACAATGACTTTAACAGGTTCGATTTGGCAGCACTTGCAAAAGTCGAACCAATAGCGAACACAAAGTATTTAAGGCTTTCAAGCTTTTGGAAGGATATTAAACAATATGCTTGTAATGATGTCGATGACTCGGTTTTAGCTTGTAATTCCTGTATCCTGGGAACGCGCGCGGTCATCCTAGTGAAGGCGTCACAAGACTCCACTATGCGTCGCGCACCACCTGCCGAGCTTGGAAAAATATTTAATTATTTATTAAAATAAGGGTTTAAATAAATTTTGTCCAAAACTATAAGGGCCTTGAAGCCCAAGCCAAAACCCACGACCCACGGCCCGGGCTGAGCCGACTAGCCGGCGGCAGCGGCGCACGCGCATGTGTTTTGAACCAAACGCACTAGCATGTAGGTTCTCACCTCCTTTAAAAACTTTGGTGTCCCAAGGGTCCAAATCCATTAGTCCAATTTGGGATTTATAAATAGAGCAATCTTTGGGTTTTCCTCCTACATGGGATGAAGCTTTTCTGTTCCCGCACATTTTCTAATTTTCATATCAATTTCTAGTTTTAAGTGGCTAACTTGTAACATTAATTTCTCTATCACCCGAAATGGTTTTGAGAAATTCAAAATGCCAATCTCATCTACTCATTTAGTAGAATTTTAACATATAATTTAATTTCCTTTTCACCAATGGAAATCACTTAAATATTTGGTCAAAAACGGGTCAACACCCAATTTTCTCAACCAAAATTCCAACAATATTGACTTTAAATATATTATTAATTAAAAGCCGTGCATATTACGTAGCTTGTACTTAATGAGCAACATTTTCTATAAATAATTGTTATGGTAATTTGTGTATCTAATCTTTAGCTATATAATAAATATACATCTACATATATTAATATCAATAATAATTTTCAAGATTTTTAATTAATATTGATTGCAAGATCTACGATTAAGATTTTGCAGTAAAATAATTCTGAATTTAGAAAGTGAAAATAGGCGGAAAAATTTAGTTCCAAACTTATGTTATTATATATATAGATATAGATAAAGTGATTTAGGTAGATTCTAAAGTTATTTTGAAGTTTAGATAGTTTATAAAACACAAAAAACAAAACTATCTTTTCAATTTTCAAAACCCTTATCGATATCAGTTGTTATT